>CAUYLG010067667.1:0-56445 GCA_963573385.1 Cacajao melanocephalus
CCCCACCCATGGTTCATATATACCCTTTGGTACCATTCTCCAATTAAACCACTTTTATTTTTAAATTACCCCTTCACATGTTTTTCTTTTTTTTTTTTTTTTTTTTTTTTTTTTTTTTTTTTGAATTGAGATGGAGTCCTGCTCTGTCACCCAGGCTGGAGTACAGTGGTATGATCATGGCTTACTGCAACCTTTGCCTCCTGGGTTCAAGCGATTTTCCTACCTCAGCCTCCCAAGTAGCTGAGATTACAGTTGCATGCCACCATGCCTGGCTAATTTTTGTATTTTTAGTATAGACAGGGTTTTGCCATGTTGGCCATGTTGAACTCCTGACTTCAAATGATGTGCTCGTCTCAGCCTCCCAATGTGCTAGGATTACAGGAGTCAGCCACCATGCCCAGCCTCAGGTAGTTCTTTATAGCAATGTGATAATGGACTAATACCCTCCAATACTGCCTTCTTTTAAAATTTTTTTCTAATGTACCATTTTGCTTTCCTTTTCATTTCCTTTTGTGAATATTTTAAGGTGTTTGTAGTGGTTACTCTTAGGATTATAATTAACTTTTCTAATTTTTAACAATCTAGTTTGAATTGATACCAGCTTAGCTTCAGTAGTGTATAAAAACTGCTGATAGGCTGTGCATGATAGCTCATGCCTGTAATCCCAGCACTTTGGGAGGCCAAGGTGGGTGGATCACAAGGTCAGGAGTTCGAGACCAGTCTGGCCAATGTGGTGAAACTCCGTCTCTACTAAAAACACAAAAATTAGCTAGGTGTGGTAGCAGGCACCTGTAGTCTCAGCTACTTGGGAGGCTGAGGCAGGAGAACCGCTTGAACCCAGGAGGTGGAGGTTGCAGTGAGCCGAGATTGCACCACTGCACTTCAGGCTGGGTGACAGAGCGAGACACCATCTCAAACAAACAACAACAAAAACTGCTGATATATAGCTGTTTCTCCCGTTTATGTTGTTATTGTCACAAATTATATTTTTGTATGTTGTGTGCCCATTAACATATAGTTACTATTTTATGCATTTGTCTTTTAAATCCTCTAAGAAGCAAAAAGAGGAAATATAATAAAAACAACAATACCAGCTTTTATATTTACCTATATAGTTACCTTGACCAGTGTTCTTTATAGCTTCATATGGCCTTCAATTAGTGTCGTGTCCTTTCATTTCAGACTGAAAGACTCCTTGTAGCATTTCTTATAAGGTATAGGTCTACAAGAAACAGTGCTTTAGCTTTTGTTTATCTTGGAATGCCTTAATTTCTTTGTATTATTGAAAGATAGTCTTGCTGGAACAGAATTCTTGAAATAGAATTTTTCTTTCAGCACTTTAGTATGTCATCACACTGCCTTTTGGCTTTCATAGTTTCTGTTAAGAAATCTGCTTTAATCTTAATGGATTAATCTTAATGGTTGGTGTTGACTGCTTTCTGAGGTTGCAAGTGGCTGCAAGTGGAATACCAAAGTATGGAGGGCAGTAGCCCCCTTCCCCCAGCTCCATTAGGCAGCACCCTGGTGGAGACTCTGTGTGGAGGCTCCAACCCCACATTTTTCCTTGACATTGCACTAGTAGTTTGTCTGTGAGGGCTCCATCTCTATGGCAGACTTCTGCCTAGACACCCAGGCTTTCCAGTATATCCTCTGAAATCTAGGGGGAAGCTGCCAAGCCTCCTTTATGCTTCCATTCTGAGCATCTGAAGACTTAAGACTACATGGAAACCATGAAAGATTACAGGTTATGCCCTCCTGAGCTGTGGCTCAAGCTGTACCTGGGCCCCTTGAGCTGAGGCTGGAACCAGAACAGCTGAGATATGGGGAGCAGTGTCACAAGGCTGCACAGGGCTGCACTGCTGTAGGCCTGGCCCCTGAAGCCATTCTTTCCTCCTAGGCGTCTGGGCCTGTGATGGAAGGCATTGTCCTGAAGATCTCTGAAATGCCTTTAAGGCCTTTTTGCCATTGTCTTGGATTAGTACATGGCTCCATTTCAGTAATGCTAATCTCTCTAGTGGTTGCTAAAGAGTGGCCTGCTTAGATTCTTTTTGTACCACAGGACCAGGCTGCAAACTTTCCAGACTTTATGCTTTGATTCCCTTTTAAATATCAGTTCCAACTTTAAGTCATTTCTTTGCTCCTGTATTCGATCATAGGCTGTTATGAGCAGTCAGACCACATCTTGAATGCTTTGCTGCTTAGAAATTTCTTCTGCCAGATACCCTAAGTCATCATTCTTAAGTTCAGTCTTCCACAGATCCCTAGGACATGCAGTCAAGCTCTGTGCCAGAACAAAACATGGGTGACCTCTACTGCAGTTTCTAATAAATTCCTCCTTTTCATCTGAGACCTCATCAGCCTAGCCTTTTCTGTCCATATTACTATCAGTATTTTGGTCACAACCATTTAACCTGTCTCTTAGATGTTTCAAACTTTTCCTCATCTTAGTGTCTTCTTCTGAGCCTTCCAAATTTTTCCAACCTCTGCTTGTTACTCAGTTCCAAAGCTGCTTCTGCATCTTCAGGTATCTTTATAGAAATGCTCCACTCCTCAGTACCAATTTTATGTTAGTTCTTTTTTGCATTGCTATAAAGAAATACCTGAGGCTGGGTCATTTATAAAGAGGTTTAATTGGCTCATGGTTATGCAGGTTGTACAGGAAGCATGGCACTGGCATCTGTTCAGCTTCTGGTGAGGCCTCAGCGAGCTTTTACTCATGGCAGAAAGTGAACCAGGAGCCAGCACATCATATAGTGACAGTGGGCGCACATGCGAGAGAGAAGGGGTAGCTTCCAGACTTAAAAAAAAATTTTTTTTTTGAGGTGGAGGCTCACTCTGTCACCCAGGCTGGAGTGCAGTGGCATGATCTTGGCTCACTGCAACCTCTGCCTCTCGGGTTCAAGCAATTCTCCTCCCTCAGCTTCCTGAGTAGCTGGGATTACAGCCATGTACCACCATGCCTGGCTGATTTTTATATTTTTAGTAGAGATGAGGTTTCGTCATGTTGGCCAGGCTGGTTTCAAACTCCTGACCTCAGGTGATCCGCCTGCCTTTGCCTCCCAAAGTGCTGGGATTACAGGCATGAGCCACCCGTGCCTGGTGCCAGATTCTTTTTTTTTTTTCCTTTTTGAGATGGAGTCTCATTCTGTCACCCAGGCTGGAGTGCAGTGGCACTATCTCGGCTCACTGAAACCTCCACCTCCTGAATTCAAGTGATTCTCCTGCCTCAGCCTCCTGAGTAGCTGGCATTACAGGCATGTGCCGCCACACCCTGCTAATTTTTGTATTTTTAGTAGCGATGGGGTTTTGCCATGTTGGTTAGGCTGCTCTCAAACTCCTGACCTTGTGATCCACCTGCCTCGGCCTCCCAAAGTGCTGGGACTACAGGCATGAGCCACCACGCCTGGGGGCCTGGTGCCAGATTCTTTTAAACAACCAGATCTCATGTAAACCAAGTGAGAACTCACTCATCACCAAGGGGATGGTGCTAAATCATCCATAAGAGATACACTTCCATGAACCAAATACCTCCCGCCAGGCCCCAACTCCCACACTGGGATTATATTTCAGCATGAAATTTAAAGGATACGCACATCCAAACTATATCAGTAGGTGAGTAAGAAAAGAGTGCCACACACTTTCTCACCAAAATTTAGTAGCCTCTTTATTAAGTACTCCACTGAGGCTGGATGAGGTGGTTCACGCCTGTAATCCCAGCACTTTGTGAGGGTGAGGCGGGTGGATCACCTGACTTCAGGAGTTCTAGACCAGCCTGGCCATCTTGGTGAAACCCAGTCTCTACTGAAAATACAAAAATTAGCTGGGTGTGTTGGTAGGTGTCTGTAATCCAGCTACTTAGGAGGCTGAGGCAGGAAAACTGCTTAAACCCAAGAGGCAAAGGTTGCAGTGGGCTGAGATTGTGCCATTGCACTCCAGCCTGGGTGACAGAGCGAGACTTCATCTTAAAAAAAAAAAAGTACTCCATTGTTTGCTGGTTAAAAAAAATAAATTTTAGAGTTCCAAAAAGTTGATTCTATCAGTTTTTGTCAGCTTTAATGGTTGCCTCCGTGGAGTGACCAACTCTTAGAGCTCCCTAAGTCACCATTTCTTGTGAAGTCACTCATATTAAAAGGTTTTTAACTACAGATTCAGTTTATTTAATATAATAGACACTAAGATTATTTAGCTTAGATATTTCTTCCTGAGTTTTGGTAGTTAATCCTCTTTCAAGGAATTAATCCATTTCATCTAAGTTGTCAAATTTATGCATATAGACTATTTTGTAGTATTCTCTTATTACCCTTTTAATGTTTTTAGGGCCTATAGTAACTATCCCCCTTTTCATTTCTCATATTGTTAACATGTATTTTTTTTCTTGGTCATTCTGAATATAGGTTTATCAGCTTTCTTAGTTTTTTCAGGGAACCAACTTCAAATGTTATTTTCCAGTAACATTAAACAAAATGTTCACCTATTATTTTCAAATATTTGATGATATTCCAAGTAACTTTGTATTATTGATTTCTAGTTTGTCTATTGTGGTCAGAGAATATATTTGGTATGATTTCAATTCTCCTAGTTTATTTTTCTGGCCCAGAAAATGGTCTTTCAGAGAATATTTCATGAAAAGATTTGAGCATTTTGTTAACATATTTGTAAGTATCTTTGAAAGATAGTTTAGTATACAAAATAGTCTTTTCCTTCTCACTTCTGTAATCACTCCATTTTACATTTTATAGTTTCCTGTTATGGCTATGTGAGAAATAAGTTCTCATTATTGTATATCTGGTTAGCTTTTTTTTTTTTCTTTTGAGACAGAGTTTCACTCCTGTTGCCCAGGCTGGAGTCCAGTGGTGCGATCTCGGCTCACCACAACCTCCGCCTCCCGGGTTCAAGTGATTCTCCTGCCTCAGCCTCCTGAGTAGCTGGGATTACAGGCATGTGCCACCATACCTGGCTAATTTTGTATTTTTAGTAGAGACGGTGTTTCTCCATGTTGGTCAGGCTGGTCTCGAACTCCCAACCTCAGGTGATCTGCCCGCCTCAGCCCTGCAAAGTACTGGGATTACAGGTGTGAGCCACTGTGCCTGGCCCTGGTTAGCTTTTATATCTAATTTGCCATGTTATTTTTGTGTGTGTGTGTGGTTTCTATTAAGTATATTCCAGAATGCCTTGCAACATTGGTGCATCATTTGTATGCTTTTAACGTGTTTATATTTATGAAAACATCTTTTTTTTCTTATCCTTGAATGAAAAATTTGGCAGGGCATGGAATTCTGGGCTCAAAACCTTTATCTTTTTGGGGCATTTTTTTCCTCATCTTTTAACATTTGGTTCTACATATGAAAAGTCGTATGTCAGTTTTGTCCTTATTCTCTTAGGTAATGTCTTAATTGCTGAAACAGAATTGCTGTCGTCTAAGAAACTAGTCATTGTATGTTTTCACAGAAATAGAAGTGTTGCTTTAAAAAAACACAGATGTATTTCAAAAGAATAAAATGTCTGTGTATATAGCACATTTTTCTGTTTATCTTCTTGTCTGTATTGTGCCAACATTTAGGGACCCTGGTTAAATAATCATGTTGCCTAGTTGCCCCTGGTACCATTATGTACCATTATGTGGTGGGGTCCTTTCATCAGCTCTTGGTTTGTGCTGGATGCTCTTTGGTTTTGTTGTTGTTGTTGAAGTGGGGAGTCGTTAATTAATTTTCCTATCAGTCATCCTTCTGTCCTTGCTAAACCACAGCCCTTTGACTCTGAGCCCAGAAGTTTACATGAGCTCTTTGTTAGGATGTGTATCCAAGAGCTGGATTCTCTTATTTTGTCTTAGGAAGTCTAGGTATTTCCAAAATTTCTCAAAAGGCCTGCTTACTGATTACAGCTTTCACTCCTTTGCTGTTCTGGTGTGTGGTTATGCTACTTTGGACTCTCTACATTTGGATTTTGAACAAGAACTGTCCCTTATTTGTGAGTCTCCCTTTCTTTCATTTCCTAGACACTCCTCCTGGCTTACTCTTATGTTTAGAGAAGTTCTCTCAGGCTCCACGGTCTGGGCCTAGTCTCCTGCCATTATCTCAAATATTACTGTTCCTACAGCTTCTTTTTTTGAGCTCTTCTGGAACTCCATTTTTATAATATTTGAAAATTCTATTTGTGGAAACTTACTCATATGTATATCTGCCAAAATGGACAATTGCAGCTTTGTATTCCACAGTCACTTTAAGCACAGCATGAACAAAATTCAACACATTAACTCCTGCCCAACTTATCCTGGGCATTGTCATTTACAGACTTCCTGGATGCCACACAATAATGTTAAGTTTGTAAAAAAAAAGTATGAATCGGCTGGATGTGGTAGCTCAGGCCTATAATCCCAGCACTTTGGGAGGCTGAGACGGGCAGATTACCTGAGGTCAGGAGTTCCAGACCAGCCTGGCCAACATGGCAAAACCCCGTCTCTACTAAAAATATAAAAATTGGCCAGGCATGGTGGCCCACGCCTATAATCCTAGCACTTTGAGAGGCTGAGGCGGGTGGATCACCTGAGGTTGAGAGTTCAAGACCAACCTGACCAACATGGAGAAACCCCCGTCTCTACTAAAAATACAAAAATTCACCAGGTGTGGTGTTGCATGCTTGTAATCCCAGCTACTCGGGAGGCTGACGCAAGAGAATCACTTGAACCCGGGAGGCGGAGGTTGCAGTGAGCTGAGATCAAGCTATTGCACTCCAGCCTGGGCAACAAGAGCGAGACCCCAACTGAAAAAAAAAAAAAATTAGCCAGGCATGGTGGTGGGTGCCTGTAATCCCAGCTACTTGGGAGGCTGATGCAGGAGAAACTGTTTCAACCCAGGAGGGAGAAGTTGCAGTGAGCCGAGATCATGCCACTGCACTCCAGCCTGGGAGACAGAACCAGACTCCATCTCAAAAGAAAAATAAACAAAAATGAACCCAGAATTTATATCCAGTCAAGATGTTCTGCAAGTAAACATACTGCCTTTGGGATTTCATGGAATATAAATAATACAATAATTACAGGAAATTTAATAGCCTTATACAGTTCTATCAATAAAAGTGAAGGAATGAAAATAATTGGCACCATGACTGTACCCATGGGCAAGGCATATAGACACTATGGGAGCTTCCCTCCCCCTTTCTCCCAGTGGTTATTAACTAATTTCCAATTAATTACAAAGTCGTGTTATACTTCTTTCACCCACTGCTGTTGCTTTCATATAATGTTTGATTTTTCTAATGTGCCATTTGCCACTTCTACTTTAAAGTTTTCTCCTAGGGCTAGGCGCGGTGGCTCACGCCTGTAATCCCTGCACTTTGGGAGGCCGAGGTGAGTGGATCATTAGGTCAGGAGTTCAAGACCAGCCTGGCCAAGATGATGAAACTCCATCTCTACTAAAAATACAAAAATCAGCCAAGCTACTTGGGAGGCTGATGCAGAGAATTGCTTGAACCCGGGAGGCAGAGATTGCAGTGAGCTAAGATTGTACCACTGCACTCCAGCCTCGGCAACAGAGTGAGACTCTGTCTCAAAAAAATAAAGTTTTCTCCTAAACCACTCATTTACCCTTATTACTCCAGTGCTTACCTGACATGTCTCTTTAGTGGCTCCTGGTGTATTTTCATCTACACAGTGAATGGTGAGCATCCCAGAGACATATAAAACATTTCACATAGTATCAAATAGCAGAATATCTATTCATGTTTTATATAAACAAAAACCTCCACCTCCCAGGTTCAAGCCATTCTCCTGCCTCACCCTCCTGAGTAGCTGGGACTACAGGTGTGTGCCACTATCCTCACCTGATTTTTGTAATTTTAGTAGAGACAGGGTTTTGCTATGTTGGCCAGGCTAGTCTCAAACTCCTGCCTTTAGGTTATCCACCGCTTTGGTTCTGAAAGTGGTGGGATTACAGGTGTAGGCCATCATGCCCAGCCTAATTTCTTTTTTTTAGATAGAGTCTTGCTCTGTCTCACTGTAGCCTTGACCTCCCAGGTTCATGTGATTCTCCCATATCACCCTCTCAAATAGCTGGTGTTACAGGCATGAGCCACCACATCCACCCCCTTAATTCTTAATAAACATTAATAGATGCAAATGTATGTAATGTACTAATAAGCAGAGATTTATTTATTCAATGTGTATGCAAAATATATTTTACTGGTCAGAAGTTCTTCATGTCCTGTCCCTTGACTTTACATTGTAACCTTCTAACTAATCTTGGTCCTATGCCCTATTCTCGTATGATAAATTGCAAGGTTTCCTAAACTTGTGATTTCTCATGCATCCATGCCTTTGCCACTTGTGTTTTCTTTATTCCTAAAGTTTATGTTAGGTAGTTTGACCACCTAATAAAATCTAACATGACAATACGAAATGCAAATAATTACCTCCATTTGTGACTGTCTTGTATTGTGTACATGTTTCTATCATGGCACCTACTTCACATACTGTATTTTAGCGTTTTTACCTTTGTCTCCCCAGCAAAACTTAAGCTCCTTGATAATAAAATACAATCATGTGAAACCTAGTGATGGGAGTATATTCTGAGAAAGGTACCATTAGGTGACTTTGTCATGCAAATATAGAGTGTCCTTACACAAGCCCAGATGGTGCAGCCTACTGCACACCTAGGCTATGTGGTAGAGCCCATTGCTCCTAGGCTACAAACCTATATAGTATGTTTCTGTACTGAATACTCACCAATTTGTAACACAATAAGAATCTGTGTATCTAAACATAGAAAACAGACAATAAAAATACAGTATCTTCTTGTAGGATTGTCATCATATATGGAATCTGTCAACTGAAATGTCATTATACAGCACATGACACTCATTTTTTTCTTCATCTTTGTATCTTCAGCAGAGTTCCAGACATGGAGTAGAAGCTCAGCAAATATGTATTGAACAAATATTTCCTCTTCAAATAAAGCAGGGTATAGCATGGCACATATCCTAACTCTCCAGAGTGAACTTTGCAATGAGTACACTAAGAGCTTGCTCACATGTGTCTTTTCAATGGTACTCTATCTATTCTGGTTACTTCAGATTAAACTGAAATATGTTATTCCAGGGACCCGTGACATTAAAGGATGTTATTGTGGAATTCAGCAAGGAGGAATGGAAATTACTGACTCCTGCTCAGAGGACCCTGTACAAGGATGTGATGCTGGAAAACTATAGTCACCTGGTCTCAGTGGGTGAGCAGAACTTCCCCAGGTGTAACTCCCAGTAGTTTGCATCTCCCTTCTCAGTTGCTGGAATATAAGAGGTCCCTATAGGGTTGAATGATCGACATTAGCTATGATTCAGAGGTCAAAGTTAATAAATCCACTTTGGGTACTTGAAAAAAAATTGTGTCCCTCCCGCCCCCCTGAAAGAATCTAAATTTGCGAAGTCTAACTGGAACCTTCATCATTCCCCTGAAACTGCACTTCCTCATCTTTCACAGTCCCTAAATTCCAAGCAATTTGTATAATTTCCTTGATATTTTCCATTCATAGGTTACCGTGTGAATAAACCAAATGTGGTCTTCAAGTTGAAGCAAGGAAAAGAGCCATGGATGTTAGAAGTAGAATTTCCAAATCGGGGCCTCCCTGGTGAGTTAGAAGAAATTATATCCCATGTTACTGTTGAGGTGGTTGGTGCCTCTTGCCTTCTGAAATATTTTTCAGCATTTTTTTTTTTTTTTTTTTTGAGACAGAGTTTCGCTCTTGTTGCCCAGGCTGGAGTGCAAATGGTGTGATTTCAGTTCACTGCAACCTCCACCTCCCAGGTTCAAGTGATTCTCCTGTCTCAGCCTCCTGAGTAGCCAAGATTATAGGCATGCGCCACCATGCCTGGCTAATTTTGTATTTTCAGTAGAGACCGTGTTTCTCCACATTGGTCAGGCTCGTCTGAAACTCCCAACCTCAGGTGATCCGCCCACCTTGACCTCCCAAAGTGCTGGGATTACAGGCATGTGCCACCTCACCCAGCCTCAGCAATCTCTTTATAAATGCCCTATAGTTTTGGAAGCGATTAAGGACACTTGATCTGCACATGTAGAAAACCTAAGCCACACCTCCAATTTTTGTTCTCTCCATTTTAAATTCTCTCCTTTGCTAGACATGTTTTAAATAGATTTACTTCTCCTTCCTGTATACAAACTCTAATCCCTCCTTACACTTGTAAGATTTTTTTTTCCCTAGAATTGCCAGTTACTCCCTGCCATTAGAGAATGCAACTATAAAGTGTTTGTAAATCTGAATTATAACTTTTTAAAATGACATCTCTCTCCTTTTATTAACAAAATACCTCAGTTATTTTGGCACCAATTTTAACTTCCCATTTTTTCTTTAAACTCTGAACTCAGATTAGAAATTGATATGCCACTCATCAATTCTTTCATTTCAGAGTTGCTACTTCCTGCTATATAGTGTTTATCCTTCCCACAAAGCACTGCTTATCCTCCCTAAAATCTACTACACCTTATTTGGATAACACTAAGACAATCTCATCTTGCCTCCTTAAATGTTTCTCATATATTTTCTAACTTGTGCACAGATGTGTTGGGAGTATCAGGATCAATGCCTATTACATATTAGTTGCTCACTAGATATTTGTTGAATATTAATTAACGAGACTGGCTGGATGTGGTGGCTCACCCCTGTAATCCCAGCACTTTGGGAGGTCAAACTGGATGGATCACTTGAGGCCATGAGTTTGAAACCAGCCTAGCCAACATGGTGAAACCATGTCTCTACCAAAAATACACAAATTAGCCAGGCATGGTGGCATACACCTATAGTCTCAGCTACTTGGGAGGCTCAGCCACGAGAATCGCTTGAACCTAGGAAGCAGAGGTTACAGTGAGCCAAGATTGCCCCACTGCAGTGCAGCCTAGGAAACAATGAGACTCATGTTCATGAAAAAAAGAAATTTAAAAAAAGTGAAAATAATTAACAACAGATAGACACTCCCTACTTTCTGGTCTGTGCCTTTTTTGTAATGCCTATAAGAGCTCCTCCATTCTTAAGGCCAATGTATTGGTTTTTATGGTGAGAACTCCTAAAATTGACCTCTCCAGTATCTTTGCTCTATATATATTCTGATCCCATATTTTACCTTCTTATAAGATAGTTCTGCTTATTCTACTTCCTTCCTTGTTAGGGTCAAAACAAAAAATGTTGATTTAAATTCCCATAGCAGTTGTATAATGCAGCAGATGTACATCGCCACAAGCCTGCATGGTATACTTAATACTGACTCAGTATTACAATACACATTTAATGAATTTTCTGTCAAGGACTAGTCTGGCCCTCTCTTGCCTATGCAACTTATTTCTCCTTGTGGCCCCAAAACATATATTAATGTCCATTTTACTATGCTTTTAAATGTTTTCCAGCCAGGTGCGGTGGCTCATGCCTGTAATCCCAGTACTTTGGGAAGCTGAGGCAGGTGGATAGCCTGAGGTCAGGGGTTCGAGACCAGCCTGGCCAACATACTGAAACCCCATCTCTACTAAAAATATAAAAAATTAGCTAGGCATGGTGGCAGGCACCTTTAACCAGCTACTAACTAGGGAGGCTGAAGCAGGAGAATCGCTAGAACTTGGGAGGCAGAGGTTGCAGTGAGCCAAGATCACGCCAATGCACTCCAGCCTGGGGAACAAGAGCAAAACTGTCTCAAAAAAAAAAAGTTTTCCATACGTAAGATCTTTTTTTTTGAGATGGAGTCTCGCTCTGTTGCCCAGGCTGGAGTGCAGTGGCACAATCTCACCTCACTCCAACCTCTTCCTCCCCGATTCAAGTGATTCTCCTGTCTCGACCTCCTGAGTAGCTGGGATTACAGGTGCATGCCACCACACCCAGCTAATTTTTCTATTTAGTAGAGACAAGGTTTCACCATGTTGGTCAGGCTGGTCTCAAACTCCTGACCTCAGGTGATCCACACGCCTCAGCCTCCCAAAGTGATGGGATTATAGGCATGAGCCACTGTGCCTGGCCCATACCTACGATCTTATTTCATGTGTATCTGAGATAACGTTGTACAAGTCCCTATCAAGTGACTTTATTTATTTTGAGGCGAAGTCTCGCTCTGTCATCAAGGCTAGAGTGCAGTGTTGCGATCTCGGCTTATTGCAACCTCCACCTCCCGGGTTCAAGCAATTCTCTTGCCTCAGCCTCCCGAGTAGCTGGTATTACAGGTGCCCGGCACTGTGTCCAGCTAATTTTTGTATTTTTAGTAGAGATGGGGTTTCACCATGTTGGCCAGGCTGGTCTTGAACTCCTGACCTCATGATCCACCCACCTCGGCCTCCCAAAGTGCTGGGATTACAGGCATTGAGCTACCATACCTGGCCTGTGACTTTTCTTATGTATTCCCACCATTGCCATGAAATTCCAACCCAAAGCCTCTGCTAATAATCTTTCACTTGCTTTCATGCTCTTAAAGATAGATAAGTATGAAGGTCACTAAAGATTCTAGAATGATGTTCAATAATTGAAACTTTAAAGATCCTATAGTAAATTGGAAGCAAAGATGGAGGAAGAAAGATATGAAAACGAAATTCAAGATTAGTGTTGAGTCATGAGTAACAAGTGCTTTAGAAGTTTAGGATTTGGTGGTCAGGATAAGTTCAGGATTGAAAATCTCCAGTGGTACAACTAGGAACTCATCCTTGTATAGATGGCTTACCCTTCTGCTTTTAAGAAAATTCTTCCTTTTGGATATATGTGGTCCTCAGTCTTCCTGTCTTGAAAATAAAGCCAACTAGATGGAGAGTGAAGGCTCAAGCTACAAGACTCTTCCTCTAAGCCTGAGGATACAGATGTTCTGAGAAAGTCACTTTAGTATTGACACCTAGATTGTTGTGGATGGATGAAGAGGAAATAAAGTGGAAGTCTGTCTGCTAACTACTAGGAATCCTAGCACAGTAATCTAGGTTTGAGGGAATAAAGACCTATACTTCAGCTCCTTCATCCAGTTTACTCCTTTCCATGTAATTCCAGGGCACACTGTTTTCCAGTAGTTTTTCTTATCCTGCGTACTGTTCATGGTCCTTAAGGGACCCACACTCCCATTCAGCAACACTTCAAATGTCCCGTTTTCTCTGCTCCTGGTTCTTTGTTTTTTATTTTAACTTTCTCCTTCAAGCTCTTAAGGTCATGTTTGTAAAAATGTTAGAGTACCTGGGCCTACAACTAAGCTCCTTCTGTGTGCGACAGCAGTTTTTAGTGTTTTAGTTTGTTTGTTTTTTTTCCCGAAACAATGGGCTAGAGGAAATTTGCATTTGAGAGTTCTTTCATTATAAGAGATTGGCCTGAGGCCTAAGAATCAACCCTATTACAATATTAATGTGTTAGTATTTATAAAGTATTAAATTTTTGATTATCTTGTAGAAGACCTACGGAATATTCATGACCTAGAAACAAGATACCAGGAAAGCCAAGCTGGAAATTCAAGGCAAGTTCAAGAATTAATGTTTAAGACAGATTTGTAAGCAAGAGTCTTGAAGGGATTACTAGAAATGGGAGGGCACTAGTTAATACTAAACACGAGAAGACTAACAAACACTGCAAAGCAAATCCCAAGAAATATAATCCAAATGGGAATGCCCTTTTTCATAGAGACCTCGTGCAGGATCAGGAGACAGAAACTTTGAAGTAGTCTTTTGACTCTTCTGAATTAAATAATAGGGAGGCTTTATTACACAAAATGGAATGCAGGCAATTGAGAGATCCTGTGAATAGAATGCAAATACTGGTTCACCTGACCAAATGTTTAAACTACAGTGTAGGTCAGAGAATGCTCACAGTGGATAAACCCTGTGGATCTAATAAATATGGGAATATTTCTAGAAATCAGTCTTCAAATATACTTGGAAAATACGCCTAGTGGCGGGGGGAAAAAGCCTTAAAAGGTTTACACATTAATAAATGCGGAACTTTCTGTCTAGGAATAGAGAACTCACAAAACACCAGAAGACTCGTGCCACAGAGAAAGCCTACGAATGTAAGGAATGTGGGAAGTTCTTCTGCCAGAAGTCTGCCTTCATAGTACATCAGCATACTCATTCAAAGGGCAAATCATATGACTGTGATAAATGTGAGAAATCTTTCTCTAAAAATGAAGACCTCACAAGACATCAGAAAGTTCACACGAGAGAGAAAACCTATGAGTGTAAAGAATGTAAAAAAATATTTTACCACCTATCATCTCTCAGTAGACATCTGAGAACCCATGCAGGAGAGAAACCCTATGAATGTAATCAGTGTGAGAAATCCTTCTACCAGAAACCACATCTTATAGAACATCAGAAAACACACACAGGGGAGAAACCTTTTGAATGTACTGAATGTGGTAAGTTCTTCTATGTGAAGGCATATCTCATGGTACATCAGAAAACACACACAGGGGAGAAACCCTATGAGTGTAAGGAGTGTGGGAAAGCCTTTTCCCAGAAGTCACACCTCACAGTACATCAGAGAACACATACAGGGGAGAAACCCTATAAATGTAAGGAATGTGGGAAATTCTTCTCTAGGAATTCACACCTCAAAACACATCAGAGAACTCACACAGGAGAGAAACCCTATGAATGTGAGGAATGTAGGAAATGCTTCTTCCAGAAGTCAGCCCTCACAGTACATCAGCGAACTCACACAGGGGAGAAACCCTTTGAATGTAATAAATGTGGGAAAACCTTTTACTATAAATCAGACCTCACTAAACATCAGAGAAAACACACAGGGGAGAAACCCTATGAATGCACAGAATGTGGCAAATCTTTCTCTGTGAATTCAGTCCTCAGATTACATCAAAGGACTCACACAGGAGAGAAGCCCTATGAATGCAAGGAATGTGGGAAGTCCTTTTCTCAGAAGTCACATTTTATTATACATCAGAGAAAACACACAGGGGAGAAGCCCTATGAGTGTCAGGAGTGTGGGGAAACCTTTATCCAGAAGTCACAACTCACTGCACATCAGAAGACACACACAAAGAAGGGGAAGGCCGAGAAGTAAGATGAGTTGGGAAATTCTCCTGACTGAATTCATCTTTCAGAACAATCAGATATTTCACACAAGAGGTACACCTTATGAATGGCATCAGCATAGGGCAATTTTTAGCTACAATCTTTCCTCTCTCTGTATATCAGCAAATATGTAGAGAGAAATTCCGTACGTTTATTTAGGAGAAAATTTTATATGGTGGGTTTTTCTAAATATTAGATAATATACATAGCAGAAGTCATGAAAATTGTAAAACAGAAGGGAAACCTTTCAGAAGTCATACTTTTGCAACATAGAAATCACACAGCAGAGAAATTCTATAAGTAAAACGAATGTCAAGACATTTTCTGTCAGGGCAGCCAGCTATAGACATCTAAAAGCTCACAAGTGAGAAGCTCCTTGAGTATCTAGAAATCTCTACACAATTGGAGCTCATATATTAGCAAATTCAAAGGGATAACTGCATAGATGGTGGCAGATACAGAAGCCTTTATCAAGAATTGATGTTTTATTCAATGTCAGATCACTGGTACTTGGATAGATATTTTAAATATTTGGAAGGTTTTCAACAAAAATTCAAATAATTTATACTGAGGGAAACAGTTATACTAGAAATTATGTTGCAGATCTGATGCCAGGATTTAAAAGGAAACCTGCAAATGTCTATGTATATGAGGCTTTTAAAAAGCACAAATTATCAGTCAACATCATTAAACATACATTAAATGTCTTTTAGCATATAGGACTTTGTGTGTATGTGACTGTGCTACAAGTAACTTGTGGATGTTCAACTTGCATGTGGAACCCATCCATAATTGTACATAGAGAAATATGTAATCTTAGTTCAGTATGAAGATGTCACACATTAAGTCTCAGTAGTGACTCTTGTTGTATTTGTATTGTAAGTGTAATATTTCTTTTAAATTATAAGGCATCTTTTTCTCCTATTTCTTGGTGTTTGTAAACAGCTATAGACAGTGGTACTTGTTTTTGTAAAATTTTCAACTGTCAGCCAAGTTTTGCATTAGGGACACATTTATTTATATATATAGCAAAAGCCTGAGCTGTTTTTAAATAGCTAAAAACTAATATTTATTACAGTCTATACAATGAAAACAAATAGTGCAATATAAGAAATATTATATATCTTACTGTTGATGTGTAAGCAGGGAGCAGAGCTATCTGCATTTGTATTTTGTCTGAGAATCCTAAATGTTCTTCACTAACTTTTTCTTCCTCGTAAAAGCAACATGGGATAGTTAAGGGTGTGGACTCTGGACTCCTGCTGCCTGGGCCCAGATTCCAGCATGGAGCATGCTACTTAATGTCTCTGTGCCTCAGTTCCCTTTCCAAAAAGAGCAGTGATAGTGACAACATCTTAGGATTGCTTTGAGGTCTAAATGAGTTAACATTTTCAAAGCACTTAGAACAGTATCTTAGACACAAGAGCTATATGTTAGAGGTTATCATCATTATTTGTATTTTGTGAATTACGCTGCAAGAAAAAAAAAAAGCTTGGCTACTCAACATTCATCCTCCACCTTCTTGCTGCCAGTGCCTTGATTTGGTTGTTTGTTGTTTGTTTCTTTCCTACAAGTGATTTAGGGGCAAGAGCAGATCCTGCTAACGCTAAGTCAGGGTTTGACAAATGACAGCTCATCGGACAATGTGGCCTACTACCCATTTTTGTATCCTGCAAGCTAAAAATGGTTTTATATTCCTAAATGGTTGAAAAAAAATCAAAGAATATTGTGACACATGAAAATTATACAATATTCAAATTTCAGTGTCTATAAAGTTTTGAAAACACAAATACAAACAAAAAACATCTGTTCATGTTTGGCCTGTGGCTGTCTTCACACTACCCCAGCAGGGTTAAGTAGTTGTGGCAGACACCATATGCTCTTTCAGCCTAAGATCTAGCACTTTGCAAAGTAAGGTTTTCTGTTATTTAGAGCTGAAAATGCAAGAATGTAGAGTTACGCTTTTATAAACATTACGTGTTTCAAAATGATGCATACAGCAATTTGTAGGTGAGTGGTTTTTTTGCAGTATGTTTATTTTGTGCATTATATTTATATGTTAAAAGCCTGAGTTTAGAAGTATTTTTTCAAAGAAATGTGTTTTTTACTTGCTTGTCGTAATATCAAAACAAAAAATTTCTTGATGGAATGTAGCAGTAAATGAAATAAACATTGTCTAAATTAATCCCTCCCTACAGTATTCCTTTATTTTCTCCCAAATCAATGGCCAGTTTTCCCTATATCATTTTATAATTTGCTTACTATCCCATAAGATACCATTGGTAAGTTATATTTGGCTAACGTAACCCAATAACAAAAAACTTAATACCCAATTCCATCAGCTACATTACTATTGCCTGTACTGCATATAATTGTCATATGCTGCTACAATCTAAACCCTGCCAGCATCTTACTTCCCCTTCCTAATAAAGAGACTTTCATTCATGTTCAGCTTATTTGTGTGTGTGTGTGTGGCAGCAGGGTCTTGCTCTGTCACCCAGGCTGGTGTGCAGTGACACCATCTCGGCTCACTGCAACTTCCGCCTCCCAGGCTCAAGCAATTCTTCCACTCAGCCTTTCAAGTAGCTGGGACTACAGGCACGTAACACCACACCAGGCTAATTTTTGCTTTTTTTTTTTTAAGAGATGGGGTCTCCTCATGTTGCCTAGGCTGGTCTTGAACTCCTGGGCTCAAGCAATCTGCCTGCCTCAGCCTCCCAAAATGCTAGGATTACAAGCATGAGCCACCACACCTGGCTAATGTTCAGCTTCTTAATCATGTCTCGTTGTGATGTTCTGACCCGTCTGATGTTTACCATTTATGAACACCTAATATGGTAATTTAGTGATTACTTGTATCTCAAGAAGGTATACTTTGTACTTACATGTTATAACTTCTGAATACGGAAAAATATTTTTACCAGTATTTCATTCTGCTCAGCTCTGCCATGAGCACTGCCATCTTGATAGAGGTTTGAGGTAACATCTATCAATAGATAAGCCTTTAAGGTGGTTCTCTAATTTACTGTGAAAGAAAAGACACTTTCTAAATTCCTCAGGCTTCTCAATAAAAAAATTAAATAAAAATGAATACTTTCTGGGGACAGTCCAATAACTGTGACAAATTCTATTATCAAGAATAAAGCCAGCTGTGTGTGGTGGCTCATGCTAGTAATCCCAGTACTTTGGGGGGCTGAGGCAGCCGGATCACTTGAGGTCAGGAGTTTGAGACCAGCTTGGCCAACATGGTTAAACTCCATCTCTCTTAAAAAGACAAAATTAGCTGGGTGTGGTAGAAACAGCTACATAGGAGGCCATGGCAAGAGAATCACTTGAGCCCAGGAGACAGAGGTTACAGTTAGCCAAGATCATGCCACTGCAGTCCAGTCTGCATGACAGAGCAAGACTCTGTCTGAAAAAAAAAAAAGGAATAAAGCCTGTAATAACAAGAATACTTTAATATTCTAATGATGAGAATATTCCTATTCTCCAAATTCATGCCTGAGACAGTTTCTTGGCCATAGTCTCAAGTCATGAAATGGTAACCACGAATATTGATCAGAGACAAGTAATCAGACATTGAAAGCAATTAATCAGACAATCTCTCCTCAGTACACATCCTTATGGAGGTCACCCAATCTGACGGCTATATATTTCTGAAAGCCAGTCGGCACCAGCCTTCACTCTGACCACCCTTTGGAAACTTAGCTGGTTGGCTCAGGCCAGTGACTACGCACAGTTTTACCACTGAAAGAAAGTCAGTCCCTCAACACTCTGGCTTTCAAAAGCCAGCCAACCCCTGAATGCCATATTTCCTAAAGCTCTGTATCATCTCATACTTTGGCTGTGATTTACAAGTACAGTTAGTGAAGGCCACAGATACACTATCAATTCCTTCCTGCCTGCCACTCTGGTCACAAGAGGGAGATTTTTTTCTCCATCTTTAAATATGGGCTGGCCTGAGACTTGATTTTGCCTAGTACAACATGGAGAGGTTCCAGGCCTACCCTTTAGGAAGTGTGGCAGCTTCCACTTTTCTCCTTGAAGCTAACCATCATGCAAGAAGTTGGACTAGTCTGAGGCCATGTCGTGAAGAAACCCAAGCAGCCCATGGTGAAGCCCCTGGTAAGCATGCCTGTGAAGCTCAATTAGCCCCTCCAGCCCAGCCCCTCTGCTGCTGAATGTACTGGTGACCCAGATGAGACTCCAGCCACTGCCAACTGAAGCAGAATTCCCAGTACACACAGAGAAGTAATATATCAGTCACTGTTTTAAGCCATTAAGTTTTAGTGGCTCACCCTGGTAATCCCAGTACTTTCAGTATTTCAGAATGAAACAGAGAGTAAGCAATAATTTAAAGCTTTTTAAGAAATTGAATGGTTAGTCTCTCTTGCAATAATAATTATGCCATCTAAGTGGCCCTTTGAAGTTTGCCACCATTTAAAATGACATTTGTTTAATTTCAAAAAGGACTTACCCAGGCCGAGCATGGTGGCTCAGGCCTATAATCCCAGCACTTTAGGAAGCCGAGTCTCATGAATCACGTGAGGTTAGCAGTTTGAGACCAGTCTGTATTTCATCACCAATATAGTGAAACCCTGTCTCGACTAAAAGTACAAAAATTAACTGGGCATGGTGGTGGGCATCTGTAATTCCAGCTACTCGGGAGGCTGAAGCAGAATCACTTGAACCCAGGCGGTGGTTGCAGTGAGCTGATATGGCACTATTGCACTCCAGCCCGGAGGACAAAAGCAAAACTCCATCTCAAGAAATAAATAAATAAATAATAAAAAGGACTTTCCTAAATATAACAATCTGTCCCCATGAAAGAGATACAGTGTTGGCTAAATTGGATCATCTTATATTGCAAGTTGTCACCCAAAACTATATCCAGACCTTGAAACTTAACACATCAAAGAATAAACCCTAATAACCTGAAAAACTTGTCCATATTTTTTAAAATGAAGATTTTATCCAAGAGATTTAACAGGCAACCACATCTTGCTTCATCTGTAAAGTTTTACAGATGGCTTGGGACATTCCCTCATAGAGCATTTAGACATTTACAAGTGAGTTCATTTAGCTACTTGAAAGCATTATTATTATTTTTGAAATGGAGTCTTGCTCTATCACCAGGCCGGAGTGCAGTGGCACTATCTTGGCTCACTGCAACCTCTGCTTCCTGGGTTCAAATGATTCTCCTGCCTCAGCCTCCCAAGTAGCTGGGACTACAGGCATTAATGCTTTTTAAATAGTTTATACAAATTCTGTTTTGATTATACTTTCTCTTGTGAAATAACTAATATTTTGATTCAAAAGTTTTTTAAAATTTTGTTTCCAACCTTGAGAATCCATTTCCCAGTGAAACACTTACACTATATGATATTCTCATTAAAAACAAGTTTCATCACCTACATTGTCCTCAAAGCTCTGAGACAACAAAACAAGTGAATTGCTTTAGATTAAAAACTTTCAGACATGAGCAGTGGCTCAGGCTGGGCGCCGTGGCTCACACTTGTAATCCCAGCACTTTGGGAGGCTGAGGTGGGTGGATCACTTGAGGTCAGGCATTCAAGACCAGCCTGGCCAATGTGGTGAAACCCTGTCTCTACTAAAAATACAAAAATTAGGTGCGTAATCCCAGCAGTTTGGGAGGCTGAGGTGGGTGTGAGCCACGGCACCCAGCCTGAGCCACCGCCCATGTCTGAAAGATTTTTCTGTAGTTTGAACATGATAGGCCTAGATGTGGGATTTTGGTGTGTCTCCTACTTGTTCTCTGAGCTTCCTGGATGTGTGGTTTATGTTTGTTACTAATGTTGGAAAATTCTCACTCATTATTGAATACTCCCTCAGTTCCTTTTTTTCTTCCTCTGTTATTTCCAATTATGTGTTACACCTTTTTTAATTGTCCCATAGCTCTTAATTTTTTTTCTTTATTTTCATTCCTTCTCTTTGATTTTCAGCTTTGAAAGTTCCTGATGACATCTCCATGTTCACTGATCATCAGCCATGTTCAATCTACTGAGATTTTTTCTTTATTTTCATTCTTCTCTTTGATTTTCAGCTTTGAAAGTTCCTAATGACATCTTCATGTTCACTGATCATCAGCCATGTTAAATCTACTGTCTTCATTTCTGTTAGAGTGTTTTTCTTCTAGCATTTCCTTTTTGTTCTTTTAGTTTCCAACCCTTTGATTATATTACCTATCTATTCCTGCATGTTGTCCACTTTTTCCATCACAGTTCTAAGTATACTAATCACAGAAACTTTAGTTGGTGCGATAATTCCACAACCTCTTCCATATCTGAATTGAGATCTGATACTGGCTTTCTATTGCTTTGTTTTTGTTTTGTCTCTTAGCATGCCTTTTAATTTTGTTATTGTTATTGAAAGCCAGAAATGATATATTGGGTAAAAGGGATAGATGGATATGGGCCTTTAGTGTATTTTCATTTAAACAATTTTTTTAAATCTTTGTTTTTAAAATTATTCCTGAAACATCAAAGTTTCATTTCATCTGGGTAGGACTTGGGCTGCATTTACTGTTTGCTGTAGCTGTGGTGTCAGAGGTGAACATTTCCTCTAGTGTTTTTGTTTTTGTCTTCCCTGTCATCCCTGTGTTCCCCTATTCCTTCTTAAGTAAGACCTGAGGCTTGCAGTTCTTGTACCTGTAACTCCATTATTATACAGGCAGCCAACTGATGTGTGTTAAGTTGTGAGGTCAGGGGAAACATTCTATACTGTTATGATTGGGTCTCAGTCATTTACTGAGCCTCTGCCCCTGTAGCTGATGTGGAAAATAGTTTGGTAGTTTTTTAAAAAGTTAAATAGAATTACTTTATTGAGAGGGAGAAGTTATGTAGTTAGGGTGGGTCCTTGGTAAAACTTTTTTTTTTAAAGACTCAGTCTCACTCTATAGCCCAGGCAATCTCAGCTCACTGCAACCTCCGCCTCCAGGGTTCAAGTGATTCTCGTGCTTCAGCTTCTCAAGTAGCTGGGATTACAGATGCCCACCACCACACCTGGCTAATTTTTGTATTTTAGGTAGAGATAGGGTTTCACCATGTTGGCCAGGCTGGTCTCAAAGTCCTGACCTCAAGTGATCCATCCACTTTGGCCTCCCAAAGTGCTGGGATTACAGGTGTTAGCCACCATAAAATCTGGCCGGTAAAACTCTTTTAAAGAGAAACAGCCTGAAAAGTCAGGCTGCAGGCACAGATAAGGAAACTTGCACAATTCTCTGGCCCACTCAGATAAAGGAACTTGCTTCCCAACACAGAAACGCCTTTGTTCTTTGTGCCTAAACAGATGCCCACAGCTATAGTGGTAAGAGAACAAGGCCTAAAACATAGAAACGCCTTTTTCCTTTGTGTAACCAGTGGGCTTCCAGGAAATAATCTCTTCTTTTGGGTTCCGGTGTACACAATGGGTTCTGGTGGGCACTTTCCTTTCCTTTTCTGGACATGCTTTGGATTATGAGCCAAGCCACTGTGAATCATCACTTCAGTCTCTGATTTGTCCAGGCTAAGCTTTCCCTTCAGCTCCTGATTGGTCCTGGGCCAAGCTAAGTAGAGCTTTCTTCAAGACCACTCAGCACATTCCTTCCCTTCCCAGTCCATAAAAACCCCAGACCCTAGCCTCACAATAGGCAACCCACTTGGGCCCCCCTCTTTGCTGTAGAGAGCTTTCTTCTTTCACTTATTACACTTTCATTCCAACCTCCCCCTTTGTGTGCATGCTCCTTAATTTTCTTGGCCCCTGAGTGATACGTCTCAATGACGGACTGCTACATTGTGGTGCACTGGCAACTGCAACATTATGAGGCAGCAATTCTACTTTTGGTTAAAAATAAATATTCACACAACAACTTGTAATATATATGTTCATAGCAACATTATTCATAATAGTCAAAAAGTGGGAACAGCTCAAGTGTCCATGAACTGAAAAATAAACTGATATATCCATAAAATATAATTCAGCCATAAAAGGAACCAAGTAGCATTTCTCTCAAATGCCAAAGAATGTTTCTTAAAAACATCACGCTAAGTAAAAAAAGCCAGAAACAAAAACCCATATAGTATATGATTCCATTTATATAAAATTTCCACATCAGGCAACTTCATAGAAACACAGAGTAAATGTAGCAGTTGCCAAGAATAAGGGTGATGAAATAATTGGGACTAACTGCTAATAGAGATGAGATACTGAAACAGAAAAAGGACATGTAAAGACAGTTTCATTTTGTTTTTGAGACTGGGGTCTTACTGGCTAGAGTGCAGTGGCACCATCATGACTCACTGTAGCTTGGACCTCCCCAGGCGAGCACGATTCTCCCACATCCTCCTCCCAAGTAGCTGGGACTACAGGCACACGCACATGTGGCTAATTTTTTTTGTATTTTTTGTAGAGATAGGGTTTTGTCATATTGCCCAGGCAGATCTTGAATGCCTAGGCTTAAGCAATCCACCTGCCTCGGCCTCCCAAAGTGCTGGGACTATAGGCATGAGCCATATAAGCCATCACACTCAGCCATATGTAAAGTCTGAAGGAAATCTCAAACTATCGACTTCAGTTAACAAAAATGTGCCAATTTCGCTATGCTAATTGTAACATACGAAGACATGATAACAACAGGAAAAACAGTGTGGAGCAATACATGAGAACTCTGTACTATCTTCACAATTTTTGTAAATCTAAAAGTTTTAAATTTCTGTAAATTTAAAATTACTAAACAAATGGCAAAAAGTATAAAAAGTGACCTATAAAAGGCAGCAAAAATCAATGAGAAAAAGTGAAGGTAAAGAAAACATTTTAAATCACCAATTATAAATATGCTAAAAAGACTAAAAAGAAAATAATGATGACAGAAAAGACATACATAAATGAAACTTGCAGATATTTTCTTAAAAATCACAGAATTTGGGAGCCACAGTGCCTAAGGCCAGTTGTCCTGGCGCATGAGGATGCAAGGCTACATGTTTGAGGCCAGCCTGGGGAACACAGACACCTCTCATCCACTTAAAAAAAAAAAGACATGCAATATAACAAATGTACATTAATTAAACTATGTCATCAAGTTCATAAGAAAAGCTTTATGAATTTGATGACCTAGTAAGTGTCCCAAATTTTAAAACACTGAAAACAACTTCTGAAAACAAAACTGAAAAAACAAAGCCTCAGTGTCCATGACACAATGCTTAGTGGTCAAAAATATACTGAAGTCCCAGAAAGAGAGAAGGGAGAAAGGAAAAATATTTTTTAAATAATAGCAAATAGTTTCCAAAATTAATGAAAACTATAACCCAAGAAGTCCAAAGAACCCTAAGCATGATAACTGAAAGAAAAAATACACTGAGGCACATCATAATGCAATTCCTAAAAACCTTGTAAACAACAACAACAAAAAAACCATGTTTAAAGGAGACAGAGAAAAAGCCTACAACAGGCCAGGTGCAGTGGCTCACGCCTGTAACCCCAGCACTTTGGGAGGCCAAGGCAGGCGGCTCACCTGAGGTCAGAGTTGGAGACCAGCCTGGCCAACACGGTGAAATCTCGTCTCTACTGAAAATACAAAAATTAGCCGGGCGTGGTTGTGTGTGCCTGTAATCCCAGCTACCCAG
Organism: Cacajao melanocephalus; assembly: GCA_963573385.1. Taxonomy (NCBI): domain Eukaryota; kingdom Metazoa; phylum Chordata; class Mammalia; order Primates; family Pitheciidae; genus Cacajao; species Cacajao melanocephalus. The sequence continues at coordinate 24,658 of CAUYLG010067667.1, forward strand.
GAGGCTGAGGCAGGAGGTTCACTGGAACTCGGGAGGCAGAGGCTGCAGTGAGCTGAGATCCCACCAGCACTCCAGCCTAGGTGACAGAGCAAGACTCTGTCTCAAAAAAAAAAGAAAAAAAAGAAACAGAAAAAGCATACAACATATTCTGAGGAACAAAGTTTTAAAAAGTATGTTACACTTCCATCACAAAGTATCCAGGTCAAAAAGATAAAAAGAAAAAAAAAAAAAGAATGAAACCTTTGCAGTATTAGAAGAAAAAAAACCTATCAACATAATTCTATAGCCATCTAAAAAATCCCCCATAAACAGGCAAGAAATACCTTTTTATGCTCCCAAAAAACAAAAGCTGAGAACACTCATCATCAAAAAAGTTGCATTACCAGAAATGTTAAATGGAATTCTGTCAAACAAAAGGAAAAGAATACCAGATGAAAATCTGAATATGTGCAAACACATGAAGAATTTACTAAAAATGGTGAATAACAAGACAAATATAAAATATTTCTCCTTGAAGAATTTCTCTAAAAGATAACTGTTTATAGCAAGCAAAAATAGTATATTGTGGGATTTATTAGAAACACAGAAATAGGTGGCATGGCGGCTTATGCCTGTAATTCCAGCACTCTGGGAGGCCGAGGCAGGTGGATCACCTGAGGTCGGGAGTTGGAGATCAGCCTGGCCAACAAAGAGAATCTCTGTCTCTACTAAAAATACAGAAATTAGTTGGGCATGGTGGTGCACGCCTGTAATCCCAGGTACTCAGGATGCTGAGGCATGAGAATCACTTGAATCCAGGAGGTGGAGGTTGCACTGAACCAAGATCATGCCACTGCACCCCAGCATGGGCAACAAAATTAGACTCTTAAAAAAAAAAAAAAAAAAAAAAGAGCAATGGAAAGTACAACAACAGTGCAAAATAGGAGAGAGTAAACTAAGTACACTCTATGTCTTTTATTATTTCAAGGCAGATTGTGATTAAAGAAGCTGATATGAGTTTCAAAGGAACACCTATATAATAATTTTTTTAAAGTTGAGCCAAATTGTGAACAAAATGGAATATAAAAAATACATTTAAAAAGACAGATAAAGAATAATGGGATGAATTTTTTAAAAAATTAGTTTAAACAATATGGCATACACATATTTTTCCCTGTTCCTCCTTTCCTCTGGAAATAACAAGGGACAAGCAAAGGAAATTCTGAAAAGTGGTAAGAAAAAGGTAAACTGCCATATGGCCCCAGAACTGGAGGAACAATGCAACAGCATGGCACCTTATATACACAGAATAAGGCATCCCAGACCCAGCATTTCCTGACCTCCAATCTAGCAACAAAGCAGCCCTAATAAGCTCGTTTTTCTTCCTGAACTAAAGTGAGTCCCCACTTACAGGCTCAGGCAAGCCTGAAACCCCTGACAAACCCTTCCCCACCAAGAGACTGAGGTAGGTGAGACACAGCCAAGACAGGACTCATCCAGGAAGCCTCTTTGTATCCACAGGCCTAAGAATCCTCCATGCCCAACAAGAGACACTTCATGGCCTGGCCTAGAGAAACTTCTTTGGCCCCTTCAGGCAGAACCAACAGGAACCAGTGGCAGACCCATCTGTGCTAGGTAAAATAACAGAAAGACTCAAAACTATCACTGGAACCACAGCCCATAAAAGTAAGCCAGGAACTGCATGGTGAAAACTAAAGATGTCTGCCTGTAAAAATAAGAATGAAATAGGACTCCATTTCCAAACATAAGTAGAAAAAATGTACAGGATACCTTTAAAAATCACATGGCCAGGTGCGGTGGCTTGTGCCTGTAATCCCAGCACTTTGGGAGGTAAAGGAGGGCAGATCATTTGAGGTGAAGAGTTCGAGACCAGACTGGCCGGCATGGTGGCGCATACCTGTAATCCCGGCTACTCAGGAGGCTGAGGCAGGAGAATCGCTTGAACCCAAGACATGGAGGTTGCGGTAAGCCGAGATCACGCCATTACACTCCAGCCTGGGGAGTAAGAGGGAAACTCTGTCTCAAAGAAAAAAAATCACACATCATAACAAAAACCAATAATAACTTGAAAGAGAGAAGAATCAAATGATGCCGACACTGAGGTGGATCAGATACTGGAATCATCTGACAGACTTTAAAGCAGCCATCAGTAATAATGCTTCAGGCCAAGGGCGTTGTTTCACACCTGTAATCCCAGCACTTTGGGAGGCTGAGGGTGGGGTGGATCACTTGAGGCCAACAGTTAGAGACCAGCCTGGCCAATATGGCAAAACCTCACCTCTAATAAAAATAGTTCTAATAAAAATATTACAACTAGCCAGGGGTGGTGGCAAACACCTGTAATCCCGGCTACTCAGGAGGCTGAGGCAGGAGACTCATCTGAACCCGGGAGGGGGAGGTTGCAGTGAGCTGAGATTGTGCCACTGCACTCCAACCTGGGTGACAGAGTAAGACTCCATCTCAAAGTAATAATAATAGTAATCCTTCAAAATCAATTAAACAGGAGTGACATCACCAAGGTGGCTAAGCAGAAATTCCTAGAGCTAGTGCCTCTCACAAAGACAACCAAAACCACTTTCAATGAAAATACCTAAAGGAGATCAGAATACAGCACATGAGTCAAAGAATCCTGCAAAGCAGAGAGACACAGAGAAACTCAGGTGGCTGCACAGACAAGGAAAGGAAATACCTCACCCCTGCTCCCCCATACCCCAACTGGGATCAACTTGGAACCAGGAAGGACTTTTCCCTGCAGGGAAAAGGCATACAGGAGGACGCCAGAAACCCCCCTTACCACATGGATACCTACAGTCTTTGCCACTGGGGATTCCTGCAGTCCACACAAGTGCTGAGACCATCTGAGGGAGTTGCCATATAGCTATGCTCCACAGCCAGACCAGTGAAACAGCATAGAGAGAGCCCAGAAAAAAACCCAAACATATATGGTGAACTAATTTTTGGCAAGTGTACTAAAAGTGGACACAATGAGGGAAAGACATCTCTTCAATAAATGGTTCTAGGAAAGCATGCAAAATAATGAAATGAGACCTTTTGTTTTTATTTTTATTTGTTTTTTGAGATGGAGTCTTGCTCTGTTGCCCAGGCTGGAGTGCAGTGGCCTCGGCTCACTGCAACCTCTGCCTCTCGGGTTCAAGCGATTCTCCTGCCTCAGTCTCCCAACTAGCTGGGATTACAAGTGCCGGCCACCATGCCCGGCTAATTTTTTGTATTTTTGGTAGAGACAGGGTTTCACCACATTGGCTAGGATAGTCTCAAACTCCTGACCTTAAGTGATCCACCCACCTCAGTCTTCCAAAGTGCTGAGATTACAAGCGTGAACCACCATGCCCGGCTCAACAATAAATATTTAATATTAAGAAAGGATGACAGAAAGAAAAATAACATCATGAGGTTCATGTGTGAGAGCAGCAGGCTTATAGAATGTTAACAAAAATATAAGTGAGGAAGATTTATTATTTGTCAGTAATGATTTTAGTTTTCATTCTTGTCATTTTGCAGGGATCAGAACATCCTCTCAGACTCTTGACTGCAGGTAAAACCCTGAACTACAGTGTGAGTGGCCAAAGGTAGTGGAAACAGAAAGGGGAAGGTCATCAGACCAAAACTTTGTATCATGGATATAGCAAGAGCTTATTATTATTATTTTGAAAATTCAATTTGATTATCTTTCAACAGGTAATTTATGGTGATTACTGAAACATATCAAGTTGTCTCCTAAATGTTAGTTGATACTTTGTATTTGTTAGAGTTTTACTATGACATCCACTGTACCTTTCTTCTTTTTGTGCTTTTTTTTCTCCCATTTTTAATTCTTTACATCTTTGAAAGTTATACTATACCAGTTACTCAATGGTTGGCTATCCATTAAATTTTTACCAGGCTCTCTCATTCATCAATATTCAGAGTTAATTAAGTAATAATCCAATACCTATTATATGCTCCATAGCAAAGAGAGTTAGTATCATAAACCTCTTTTCTGAATTACAGGATTTTGAAACACAATTTTACTATCCCCATCTTATTTATATGCAATTATTGGTTATTATATAATTGTGTATGTTAGTGCTACAAATTAAGTATCATTATTATTTTATACAAACATAATTTAGATTTACCTATGTTTCCTAATTTCTTATCACTTACTTACCAATCCTCTCATATCTAGCATTCTTTCAGGGTTCATTTTCTCTCTTCCTGTATTTGCTATTACAATTTTACTAAAAAAAAAATTATGCAAAAGGTCTGATTTTTATAATTTATTTCAGGATCAATCCAATTCTAATTTTTTTAAATGTTAAATATAATCTTCAATAATCTGCACTGACAGACATTCCTTCTTCCTTACTCCTTTTATTTCCTCTTTTACTATTCTGAATGTGTCATACATGATTGTTTTCTACTTACTAATATATCCATGGTCTTAATTAATGGGTGTTTGAAAATACATTTTCTGTTATTTCTGTTTACTCTCACAAATGATTTCCATAGGTTTTGGTTTGAAACTCCTATTTTATTTAACTCTAAGTAAGAGTATTAATGCCCTAAACTGGGGATGCTTATCCTTGAAAGGAATTATTTTTCTTTCCTTACAACAAGCTACCAACCTGAGGTGACAGCTTAGAGTCTGGATCCCTTAGTGTGGGAATATAGGGGAATAAGAGTACAAGAAAGCCCTCTATCCCTACAGCAGGAACACAGGACTATACTGGGCCCAGGATCCTTTACTGATACAAAAGTAAAGGTCTGGTAACACTGAGGAAAAAGTAGGCACAGATGTCCCTCAGGCTCTGCAGGGAATTGTTTCCAGAACTTCCCTCAGATAGCAAAATCCACAGATGATCAAGTTGCACAGTTGGCCCTGACACACCTGCAGATATGGAGGGCTGACTGTATAATATGAAAGCCCCATGCTGAGGCCCAGCTACATAGGGCCTGCCTATGACTAAGGCTGGGTTAAAACAACAGAGAACACCCCTGTCCCCACCACAAGCATGGCATAGAGTAACAGAGCAGCAGCCTACTGCTGGCAGAGGGGCAAGAACAGGGAGACCCAGGCTTAGAGGCACAGCTAACAACTGTCACAGAGAAGCACAGGGAAAATTCTAATGCAAAATATCTAAGAACTACAGAATAACAAACATATTCACACAACTGGAGACTCACGGAAAAAAAGATGAAAAACTTCACGACAGATTTGAAAAGCAAGAGAGCAATTAAAAAAAAAAATTGGCCAAGCGTGGTGGCTCATGCCTATAATCCCAGCACTTTGGGAGGCTGAGGCAGGAGGATCACAAGGTCAAGAGATCAAGACCATCCTGGCCAACATGGTGAAACCCCATCTCTACTAAAAAACACAAAAATTAGGTGGGCGTGGTGGCATGCACCTGTAGTCTCAGCTCATCGGGAAGCTGTGGCAGGAGAATCACTTGAACCCGGGAGGTGGAGGACGCAGTGAGCCGGGATCACGCCACTGCACTCCAGCTTGGCAACAGAGTGAGATTCCGTTTCAGAAAAAAAGAAAAAAAAATACCATACATACACAAAAGGCAAAACCTATAAATATCATAGCCAAACAGCTAAAAATGAAGGATAAAAAGAAAATCTTGGCTGGGCACGGTGGCTCATGCCTACAATCCCAGCACTTTGGGAGGCTGAGGTGGGCGGATCCCCTGAAGTCAGGAGTTCAAGACTAGCCTGGCCAACACGGCAAAACCCCCATCTCAAAAAATAAAGAAAAGAAAAAGAAAATAAGGGAGGACGGAATGGAACTATATTAAATCTTAAATCTTATATTGTTACAACATTCTAAGTTTATATGTGAAATAGAATAATATAAACTTGAAAGGAAACTGTGATAAATTGGTAAAGTTCATTGTACAGCATGGGTCAACCACTTAAAACAAAAATTAATAAAGAAGTACAGGCTGAGTATTCCTTACCTGAAATGCTTGGGACCAGAAGTATTTTGGATTTTGGGTGTTTTTTTATTTTTAATTTTTTCAGATTTTGGAATATTTGTATGTTGCCCTTTGAGGGAGTACTTGTGTAAGGGAATCGAGGTGATACAGTTTGGAATCGTGTCCCTGTCCAAATCTCCTGTCGGATTGTAACCCTAATGTTGGAGGTGGGCTTGGCGGGAGTGATTGGATGATGGGGGCAGATTTCCCCCTTGATGCTGCTCTTGTGACCTCTGTCACAAGAACAAACTATGTGTTGTGCCCCTACACTTTGTGCCCCATCACATAAGATGTGGAACTTTCCACTTGTGGTGTCAATGTTGGCACTCAAAAACTTCTGGGTTTTTGAGCATTTCAAATATCCGATTTTCAAATTAGGGATGTTCAACCTGTATTACTAATAAGAATTCAGTGGAGATAAAACAAAATAAAAATTATCAATTCAAAAGAGAGAAAAACAAGAGGAAAAAAGGAAAAAGACCAAATAAGGAAAGAGGAAACACTTTAGCAAAATAATAAATGTGAATCCAAACATTAAAAAATTATATTAAATATAAGCAGTTGAAGTATCACAATTAAAACAAAGTAAGGCTGGGTGTGGTGGCTAATGCCTATAATCCTAGCATGAGGTTTAGGTGACAGATCACTTGAGGTCAGGAGCTCAAGACCAGCAGCCTGGCCAACATAGTGAAACCCTGTCTCTACTAAAAGTACAAAAATTAGCTTGAAATTGCTTGAACCCGGGAGGCAGAAGTTGCAATGAGCCAAGACTGTGCCACTGCACTCCAGCCTGGGCAATACAGTGAAACTCCATCTCAAGAAAAAAAAAAAAAAGAGGTTTTCACATAAGATATAAAATCAACACCTACCTGACCACATGCTATTTTAAGAAATTCATGGTTGGGCACAGTGGCTCACGCCTGTAATTCCAGCACCTTAGGAGGCTGAGGCGGGCAGATCACAAGGTCAGGAGTTCAAGACCAGCCTGGCCAACATGGTGAAACCGTCTCTACTAAAAATACAAAAAATTAGCTGGGTGTGGTGGCACGCACCTGTAATCCCAGCAACTTGCAAGGCTGAGGCAGGAGAATCACTTGAACCCAGGAGGTGGAGGTTGCAGTGAGCCAAGATCGCACCATTGCACTCCAGCTTGGGCGACAAAGCAAGACTCCATCTCGAGAAAAAAACAAACAAGAAAGTCACTTTAAATATAAACAGATTAAAAGTATGGAAAAAGGTAAATAAAATTAAAAGACAACTGAAATAGCTAAGTTAATATCAAAGTAGAATTTAAAACCAAGAGTATTACTACGTATAAAGAGAGACATTACATAATTAAGTGGTTAATTCATGAAGTGAACATAAGGATCCTAGTATATATACACTTAATAATGCCTTAAAATTCATAAGGCAAAAAGCAAAAGAATCAAAAGGAGAAATTGAAATCCAGAACTGCAACTGAAGACTTCACTGTTGAGAAAGTTTTTGAGTGTTAGACCTTGACCTCATTTTCCCATTAGGCCTATGGTTTTTTTTTTTTTTTCTTTTTTTGAGACAGAGTCTCGCTCTGTCACCAGGCTGCAGTGCAGTGGCGCAATCTTGGCTCACTGCAATCTCCACCTCCCGGGTTCAAGCGATTCTCCTGCCTCAGATTCCCAAGTAGCTGGGATTACAGGTATGCACTACCACACCCAGCTAATTTTTGTATTTTTAGTAGAGACAGGGTTTCATCATGTTGGCCAAGATGGTCTCAATCTCTTGACCTCATCCTCTGCCCGCCTTGGCCTCCCAAAGTGCTGGGATTACAGGTGTGAGCCACCACAGCCGGTCAGTCCTGTGATTTTTATTGTACTAATAAAAGATCAGTGATTTTTTAAAAATGTACACACTGCATTTTAACAGAATTTACTTTATAAAATATCATTCTTCCCACTTTTTAGCCTACTCTTAATCAAACTGAATACAGTCTATAATGCCCAGATTTTCAGTAACACATTCTCATCTGTCACCTAATCCTGCATTTGCTTTAGAATTAGTTCCTCAATTAAATTCAGAGCCTACTACCAATCTTTTTACCATGCTTTTTGTGTCACCTCTTGGTTATCTAATATTCATCCTCTAATAAAAGGTCTTAGGGACCAAGGGCCCAGAATTCTTGATTATTCAAAAAAAGGTTTCCTCTTTTTCTTAAAGGTTCACTCTTTAACCTAGTAAAAAGTTCTTAATTTGACCCACCCTAAGAATTTTGTAGCAATTGCTCTACTGACTTTTCAGTTTTTGTGTTTGTTTGTTTTTGAGACAGGAGTTTCACTCTTGTTGCTCAGGCTGGAGTGCAATGGTGTGATCTTTGCTCACCACAGCCTCCATCTCCCAGGTTCAAGTGATTCTCCTGCCTCAGCCTCCTGAGTAGCTGGGATTACAAACATGCACCACCATGCCCAGCTCATTTTGTAGTTTTAGTAGAGACAGGGTTTCTCCATGTTGGTCAGACTGGTCTCAAACTCCCAACCTCAGGTGATCCTCCCTCCTTGGCTGCCCAAAATCCTGGGATTACAGCCATAAGCCACCGAGCCCCACCCCTTTTTGCAGTTTTGTTTTGCAAATTTTGTTATAGAAAAGCCTGAAATCAGCTGGACTTTTTTCTTATATGAACTGGCTGTGAAAATGATTCTTCATCTTTGAAATCTAGTAACTTTACTAGGAATATATCATGATGTTATTTTTGCTTTGCCTTCTTGAGAGATAGTTTGCCTTTTTAAGTAGATTCAATTGTATCTTCTTTTCCCCAATAAGCGTTCTTGGAATATTTTCAATATTGTTTCTATTTATTTGATTTTCTACTTTGGGAAATGAACTTGATGTATACTATACATGTGAAATATCTTTTATACTATCTTCTTTATGCAATATTTTTATTCATGCCTGAAAGGCTTTTCACATTTATTTCTAATCTACATTTCACCAATGCCTATTCTTTTTTAAGATTCCTCCAATTTGCTTTCTTTTTTTTGAGATGGAGTCTCATTCTGTTGCCCAGGCTGGAGTGCAGTGGTGTGATCTTGGCTTGCTACAGCCTCTGCCTCCTGGGTCCAAGCTATTCTCCAGCTTCAGCTTCCCAAGTAACTGAGATTGGGATTACAGGTATGCCACCATGCCCGGCTCATTTTTTGTACTTTTAGTAGAGAGTTTCACCATGTTGGCCAGCCTGGTCTCAAACTCCTGACCTCAAGTGATCCATCTGCGTTGGCCCCCAAAAGTGCTGGGATTACAGGTGTAAGCCAGAGTGCCTGGCTCCCATTTGGTTTCTTTACTATGATTCTTATTTTCTCTTCCAATTCTTTTCTGAGCTTGACATCTCAGAATGCATTTTATTAAATTAATTAAAACATTATACTGTTGCCTTAATATCCTTTTTTTTTTTTTTTTTTTTTTTTTTGGCGACAGTCTTGCTATGTTGCCAAGTTGCCAAATGCCAGGCTGGAGTGCAGTGGCGCGATCTTGGCTCACTGCAACCTCCGCCTCTTGGGTTCAAGCAATTCTTCTGCCTCAGCCTCCCAAGTAGCTAGGACTACAGGTGCATGCCACCACGCCCAGCTAATTTTTTTTGTATTTTTAGTAGAGATGGGGTTTCACCCTGTTGGCCAGGGTGGTCTCGATCTCTTGACCCTGTGATCTGCCTGCCTTAGCCTCCCAAAGTACTGGGATTACAAGCATGAGCCACCATGCCCGGCTAACATCCTTCTTGAACTCTTATATCACACAGGTAACCAATTCAATTAGTCCTTTTTGAAATTCATGGTTTAATATTTGGTCCAATTATTTATCTACTTCATGTCCATGTTGATCAGGTGACATTTCATCACCTACTACTTTTTTTTCCCTAATCTTTTCACCCCTTTATTCTTGCAATAGTTTTATGGGGCATTTTATGTTGGTTCCTTTTGGATTACTGAGGTTCAAAGGACATGAGCTTCAAAGGACACTGCATCAGTTTTACTTGGTGAAGGGAACAGAGCCACGTCTTAATCTAACAAGAGAGTTCCTTATCAACAAGTGTTTTGCACATATACCCAACTCAGTTTATGCATCAACCCGGATTGTCACTCCTTTCTTGTCAGAGTAGCCTTAATAATGGCTTGTTCTGTTAGTAGTCATGAAGCCAGGTCTCTGGGGTTGACACTACTGCAGTTGCAGACTGAGGAGCACCATGTGTTGTGCTGACTTAACAGAGACACTGAAGTGCCCAAGTGACTGGACTGGCCCCATGGAAGCTGTGCCTTCTCCACCATCTGCTTAGAGAGAGGCTGGGTGATGCAATCCAGCAATGTAAGGGAGTTAAAACTCTACAGAAGACTCTCTAATGAGAGAGAGAAATAAGAAGACAGCAAATACATCATATTCCCTTCCACCTTTCTGAAAGGCTGTTCTGAGACATGGTGGTACATATAAAGCCTCTCTGAAGATGTCCTGCTAGACTGAGAAATCAGATGTGCTTACTGCAGAGCTACTGCTAACTAGATAATCACCCTCTTGTACTTTCTCTTTATCCTAACAAGCCTTACTCCGCTTCCTCAATTCTGCAGTAGGACTGCCCATCCTCACCTATGGGTTATTGAGTACATTTTTACTTCAAATTGTTTGTAGAAAAACAAGCTAAGATCCATGTTTCTTTCCCCACATATAGGTGTCTGTGACTTTTTTTCTGAAATGGAAAGTCTAATTTCTTGCATTGTCAGAGCATCACTAAAAAATATGACTCGTGTCTGTTTCCATACTTAACCCTACATTAGCTTCACAGAATCAAACTGCATTCAAAGGAGCTCCAGCTGTCTTGTGCACAGTACTGTCATTCCAAGAGAGATTTAGGCTTTGCACTTCAAAGTATGTACTTTGTCTCTCTAAAGTATTTTATCAGTTCCTTCAAGCACCAGAAATGCTGTTTCTTTTCATCTGTTGTTACATATGGCCCTCCTTAATTTTTCAGTGATTCTGGTGGCATTTCCACTTATATTGATTTGGGGTTTCAGATATCCTTTACTGTCATATAAGATAAAGTTTGTGTTGCTCTTTTTCCTTATTGCTTCTGGATGATCTGTAGACAGAGATGGAGAAAACGCTAACTTTACACATCCTGCTTCAGAAAAGCTCACTTTCTCCTTGAAACATTGTCTTCATTTGGCTGCAGGATACTTTGTTTCCATTCATCCCCAAACTGCATTTTCCTCTTCTTTGCTCAGTCTTACTTTCATGACTTCAGAAAGGTAATGACCCAGGGGACACTCTCCAGTCCTACCCCAGAAGAGAGGTTATCTAATCCCTCAGCTTTAAATACTAAACTTAAAAATGGTTAACTACTGCCATAAGCTGATAATTTCCAAATAAATATCTTCCACCTAGACTTGCCCTGAACTACCTGCTTATATACCCAAATGCTTATTTGTCATGTAAACCTGGATATTTTATAATCACCTGAAACTTTATGTGTGCAAACTAAACTCCTAACAATCTCTCCAAAACTGTTTCTCCTCAATATCCCCCAACTGGCACCCACTTATCCTACCGCTCTGGGTGAAATCTTTGGCGTCACTCTTGACTCTTTTCTTTCTTTCATGTTCCATATCCCACTTAATAGCAAATGCTACAGGTCTCACATTCAAAATGTATCAAAAAGCCAACCAATTTTAATAACCACCACTCTTAAGTGTAAGCTACTATTGCCTTTTTGCAGATTAAAATACTCTCCTGAATCATGTTCCTGCTTTTATACCTCTGTCCCCAGTGGTATTTTCTTTGCTTAACAGCCAGAGATATCCATTTAAAAGACAAATCAGCAAATGTTCCTTACTGGATCAAATCATACCAATGGCTTCTCATTTTACTCAGAATAAAATCATAGACCTGCCAGGCACGGTGGCTCACACCTGTAATCCCAGCACTTTGGGAGGCTGAGGTGGGTGGATTACAAGGTCAAGAGATCAAGACCATCCTGGCCAAAATCGTGAAACCCTGTCTCTACTAAAAATACAAAGATTAGCTGGGCGTGGTGGTGCACACCTGTAGTCCCAGCTACTTGGGAAGCTGAGGCAGGAGAATTGCTTGAAACCAGGAGGCAGAGGTTGCAGTGAGCTGAGATCACGCCACTGCACTCCAGCCTGGCAACAGAGTAAGACTCTGTCTCAAAAAAAAAAAAATCATAGTCCTTATCATGGCCCATATGGCCCTATATAGTTTGGGTTCCCATTACCACTCCAGTATCAACTCACAACACTCTTGCCTCACTCATTCCTGTCAGTCTACACTGATATTTGTGTGTCCTCAAAAACCACACATACTTCCATCACAGTGCCCTGAACTTGATGCTTCTCCTGCTATCAAGACTCCCCCCAACTCCCACCCTCGTATCATTCAAGTTCACAGCATCCAAAAGCCCGTCCCGATACTCCTTTCTAAAGTTTAACACGCCATCACTCTCAACCTTCTTTAATTTCCTTACTATTTTACATGCCCACTTGGCATATTTGTGCATGTGTGGTAGTGTTGTCATTTTTTGTTCCTTATCTTTTTCTCCCAATCAGAAGGTAAGCTCCATGAGGTCATGGATAAAATTCAGTTCACTACTCCATTTCCAGCACCTAAAACTTGAGTGACACATAGTAGGAATGAACATATGAGCAAACTCTTCTTTTTCTTTGAGACAGAGTCTCTCTGTGTCGCCCAGGCTGGAGTGCAGTGGTGCGATCTTAGCTCACTGCAACCTCTACCTCCCTGGTTCAAGCAATTAGTCCCCCTCAGCCTCCCAAATAGCTGGTATTACAGGCACCCGCCATCAGGCCCGGCTAATTTTTGTAATTTTGTAGAGAGAGTTTCACCATGTTGGTGAGGCTGGTCTCAAACTCCTGACCTCAGGTGATCCATCCTCCTTGGCCTCCCAAAGTGCTGGGATTACAGGCATAAGCCACCATGCCTGGTCAAGCAAACTCTTAAGAATTAGAAGAATTCATATCATGTCACTGGTATCCTTTCTGCTTAATACATGCTAACTTACCTGGGTATTAGAGCTCTTCCTCTAATATCCATGGCTGCTCTCCTTGTTCCAATTTGAAGATCACTTCTGGTTTAGGGATGCAATATCCTGTGAATGGGAAATGATATGGAAACTGGGTGAGGCCAATGGACTTCAGAGCCTCTGAAGGAGGGAGAAAATGAAACTTCAGAAGCCAATTTCAACCCTGTGTGGAAAAAGTAAGACAACAACAATATTATAGAACCCTAAACAGTTCTTCTGCTTAATACCCTTTATCTCAAGTTCAATGTCATTAACCTCAACAAAATTTCCACAAGTTTCAGCAACTAAGAAACGACGTACATACTAGGAGTTTACATGCAAAACAGCTCCCACCTACCTACTGAGGCGAGGGGGCTGTAGTTCTCTAGCATCACATCCCTGTACAGGGTCGTCTGAGCACGGTCCAGATGCTGCCACTCCTCCTGGGTGAAGCCCATAGTTACATCCTCAAATGACAAGGATTCCTGAAACAGTACATTACATTCGAATTTAAGTGATCAGGATTTAAAGACATAAATGCTGTATGAGAACTATTACAATGTTCACTATTCACAGTTAATCAGAAAATGTGTTATGGGATGTCTATTTTTGTACTGTACTTGGTTGGAGAAGGAGAAATCATAATAGATATTCCTCACTGTCGTGATAAGTTATTGGTGTCCCACCATGTGCCTATGTGTCACAAAGAATTCTACTTTGGGGGAATTTGAAGACAGCTAAAACAATGTTACTGTTTTCAAGGAAAATATAATCTGATGAACAGATGTAAACATATAATCACATAACTACAATAAGATGTTTCAGGTACTATAGTGAAAAGATGTGAAAAGATATCTAAGCTTACAAAGGGCAAGAAATGTTCTATTTCTGCTATTCGGTTTGGTTTCATTGAGGAGGTAAAGGTTTTAATTCTTAAACAACTAGAGTGTTATTCATGGACCCAGATAATAGTGTAAGAATGGATACAGCTATCATATGTAGTTAAAGGAATAACAGCACATAAAAGAGTATTATTTGGAACTCTGATAAGATAAAGAGCTATAGAGGTAATTCAGGAATGTTATCGAGTAATTTTGGACTTGCTCCTAAAGAATTAGGGGTATCCAAAATATTTGGCCATTTTTCAATCCTGGGTAACCTTTTGTTTTGTTTTTATAAACAGAGTTTCGCTCTTGTTGCCCAGGCTGGAGTGCAATGGCACAATTTCGGCTCACTGCAACCTCTGCCTCCTGGGTTCAAGTGATTCTCCTGCCTCAGCCTCCTGAGCAGCTGGGATTACAGGTATGTGCCACCACGCCCAGCTGATTTTGTATCTTTAGTAGAGACGGGGTTTCTCCATGTTGGTCAGACTGGTCTCGAACTCCCAACCTCAGGTGATCCACCTACCTCAGCCCCACAAAGTGCTGGCATTACAGGCATGACCACCACACCTGGCCCTAACCTGGGTAACCTTTTTATTTATTTATAAATTATAAACTCATATTGCCAATCTATGTATTAAATTTCACTGTTTTTCTTAATTATAATATACGTAGATAGGCATTTGAATATTTTCTTCTTTAATCCAGTGGACTGTCTCATCCAGCTCAGAGACGACTACTGTGAGTAGTGGAGAGCCAACAAGTAGACATAAATGAGCAGAGAGAAAGAAGCACCATTCCCAGGTTAGCAACACAAACAGCTGGTAACTGCTCATGGCATACACTGAGAACTGGAAAATAGGGAAAAAAATAAATCAGAGTGTAAATGTGAGTGGAATAAGGCAAGAAAAGAATATAAAAAGTTATAAAAATTAGAAGAAAATAAATAAAGCTATCAATATCTGTAGATGTCATAATTCTGCATGAACATACAAGGGAATCTACAAAATATTGTTAAGTGAGTTCAGTAAATTTTTGGATACAAGATCAATGTATAAAAATCAAGTGGATTTCGGCCAGGCATAGTGACTCATACTTGTAAACCCAGCACTTTAGAAGGCCAAGGCGGACATATCACTTGAGGCCAGGAGTTTGAGACGAGCCTGACCAACATGGAGAAAACCCATCTCTACTAAAAACACAAAATTAGCCAGGCGTGGTGGCACATTCCTGTAATCCCAGCTACTTGGGAGGCTGAGGCAGGAGAATCACTTTAACCTGGGAAGTAGAGGTTGCAGTGAGCTGAGATTTTGCCACTGTACTCCAGCCTGGGCAACAAGAGCGAAACTCTGTCTCAAAAAAAAAAAAAAAAATCAAGTGGATTTCTATATACCAGCAACTAATTGTTATAAAGTATCATCTACAGTGCCATCAAAAACATGAATAAAACAAAATATTTCTAAGACAATTACACAGAAAATTATAAAGTACTCTCAAAAGAATACCTTTTAAAAAACAAAGACTATCTTTAAAAATAAAGGGACAAATTATATTCATGATTTGGACAACTCAATATTATAAAATTCTCAATTCTCCCTAAATTGGCCTATAAAGTTAAGATAATCTCAATCGAAAGCTTAGCAAATATTTCTGTGGAAACTGACAAGTTGATTATCAAGCTTATATACAGAAATTCAAAGAACCAACTGGGCATGGTGGCTCACACCTGTTATCCCAGCAATTTGGGAGGCCGAGGCAGGCAGATCATGAGGTCAAGAGATTGAGACCATCCTGGCCAGCATGGTGAAACCCCGCTTCTACAAAAAATACCAAGATTAGCTGGGGGTGGTGGCATACACTTGTAGTCCCAGCTACTCAGGAGGCTGAAGCAGGAGAATCCCTTGACCCCAGGAGGCGGGTGTTGCACTGAATCAAGATTATGCCACTGCACTCCAGCCTCTGGCAACAGAGCGAGACTCCATCTTAAAAAAAAAAACATGCAATGAACCAAGGATGTTCTCATTACCATAAAATGGAGGTGCAAAAGGCCTGGTGTGGTGGCTTACTCCTGTAATCCCAGCATTCTGGGAGGCCAAGGCAAGAAGATCATGAGGTTAGGAGATAGAGACTATCCTGGTTAACAAGGTGAAACCCTATCTCTACTAAAAATACAAAAGATTACCTGGGCATGGTGGCACCCACCTGTAACCCCAGCTACTCGAGAGGCTGAGGCAGAAGAATCGCTTGAACCCGGGAGGCAGAGGTTCCAGTAAGCTGAGATCGCACCACTGCACTCCAGCCTAGGTGACAGAGCGAGATTCTGTCTCGAAAAAAGAAAAAGAATGGAGGCAAAAATTTTTTAACTAAAAATAATTTTTTTAAAACCATCAAGAATGGCCAAGGCAGTCTTAGAGAAGAACAAGAGTGTGTGAACTCACACTAATTGTGGTTGGCAGAATTCTAAGATGACCCTCAATGACCTATATCTTTATTTAATCTCCTCCCTTTAGTGTGGGAGAGACTTGTGGCTCCAGTGATTATATTATACGGCAAATGGACTTTGTGGTTATAATTAAGATACGTCAATCAGTTTATTTTGAGTTGATCAAAAGAAAAATTGTCTTGGCAGGCCTTACCCAATCAGGTGAGTCCTTAAGAAGAAGGTAAAGTATCAGAAAAAAGTTCCTACTGGCCTCTAAGAAGCAGCAAACCATTATGGGTTCCCATTGATGGGAAACAAACTCTGCCACGTGTGCATACAGCGGGGGCCTCTGAGCCTCTATTAAGATTACGTGTCTCAGGCAGTATCTTGGTTGTGGCCTTACGCCTAAACACAGGACCTAACTAAACCATTCCCAGACTCCTGATGCATAGAACCTGAGGTAATAAATTTGTTGTTTTCTGGCAAAATTTGTGATAACTTATAATGAAGCAATAGAAAACTAACATACTAGAGGATATAAGAATTTATTATAGAGTAATTTAAGATAATGTGGTATTGGTGAAAGAATAAATTGACTCCTGTAATCCCAGCACTTTGAGAGGCCAAGGCGAGTAGATCATGAGGTCAGGAGTTCGAGACCAGCCTGACCAATAAGGTGAAACCCTGTCTCTACTAAAAATACAAAAATTAGCTGAGCGTGGTGGCACGAGGCTGTAATCCCAGCTACTCAGGAGGCTGAGGCAGAAGAATCACTTGAACTCAAGAGGCGGAGGTTGCAGTGAGCCAAGACTGCACCACTGCACTGCAGGCTGGGTAAGAGTCTAAGACTCTGTCTCAAAAAAAAAAAAAATTATTATTATTATAATAAATTGAAAGACCAATAGAAAAAAACTACAGTCTAGAAACAGACCCACAAACATGGATACCTGTTTTTTAAAAGTTTCACAGCCAGTCAGGCATGGTGGCTCATGCCTATAATCCCAGCACTTTGGGAGGCCGAGGCAGGTGGATCACCTTGAGGTCAGGAGTTTGAGACCAGCTTGACCAGTATGGTGAAACTCCGTCTCTACTAAAAATACAAAAATTAGCTGGGTGTGGCAGCAGTCACCTGTAGTCCCAGCTACTTGGGAGGCTGACACAGAAGAATTGTTTGAACCCAGGAGGTGGAGGTTGCACTGAGCCAAGATCTCACCACTGCACTTCAGGCTGGCAACAGACAAGATTCTGTCTAAAAAAAAAAGGCCTGGCATGGTGGCTCATGCCTGTAATTCCAACACTTTGGGAGGCCAAGGTGGGTAAATCACAAGGTCAGGAGTTTGAGTCCAGCCTGGCCAACAGAGTGAAACCCTGTCTCTACTAAAAATACAAAAAATTAGCTGGGTGTAGTGGAGAGCACCTGCAATCCCAGCTACTCGAGAGGCTGAGGCAGGAGAATCGCTTGAACCCAAGAGTCGGAGGTTGCAGTGAGCTGAGATCGCATCACTGCACTCCAGCCCTGGCAACAAAGTGAGACTCTGTCTCAAAAAAAATAAATAAATAAAAATAAATAAGCAATAAAAAAAAATCCTGGCCAGTCATGGTGGCTCATGCCTGCAATCCCAGCACTTTGGGAGGTCAAGGCAACTGAGAGGTCAGGAGCTCGAGACCAGTCTGGCCAGCATGGCAAAACCCCATCTCTAGTAAAAAGACAAAAATTAGCTGGGCGCAGTGGTAGGTGCCTGTAATTCCAGCTACTTGGGAGGCTGAGGCAGAAGAATCGCTTGAACCTGGGAGTCAGAGGTTGCAGTGAGCCGAGATTATACCATTGCACCCCAGCCTGGCAGACAGAGCAAGACTCCATCTCAAAAAAAAAAAAAAAATCTAACTACAATAGCATCAAAAGATAAAATACTTAGGAATAGATTTAACCAAGGAGGTCCAGGACTTAAACATTGAAAACCACAAAACTTTGATGGAAGAAATTAAAGACCCCAATAAAGGGAAGGATATTCCTTGTTCATGAATAGAATGCTTAATATGATTAAGAAGTCAATACTTCCCAAAGCGTTCTACAGATTCAATACAAAATCCAATTACCCTTTTTGCAAAAATGGACATGACCGTCAAACTCCTGGAATTGCAAGAGACCCTGAAGAGCTAAAACAATCTTGACAAAATTAAACGAATCAGGACTCACACTTCTGGGTTCAAAATTGCTATGAAGCTACAGTAAACAAAACAGTATGGAACTGGCTCAAAAACGGACATATAGATCAACTGAACAGAATTAAGAGTCCAAAAAGAAATGCATACTTCTATGGTGAACTGATTCTCAACAGGGGTGCCAATACATGAGAGAAAGAATAGTCTTCTCAAAATTGGTGTTGGGACAACTGGATACCAACAGGCAATAAATGTGAAGTTGGATCACTTCCTTACACTATAAACAAAAATTAATTCAAAATAGGTCAAAGTTCTAAATGGAAGCGCTAAAACCACAACACTCTTAGGAGAAAATATAGAAGTAAACCTTTATGACCTTAGGTTTGGCAATGGATTCTTAGATATGACATCAAAAGTACGTGCAACAAAAGAAAATGTACATTCACCAGACTTCATCAAAATTAAAACCTTTTATGAATTAAAGGAAACTACTAAGAAAATGAAAAGATAACTCAGAATATTTGAAAATGGTGTTATCTAATAAGGGTCTAGTACGTAGAAAATACTCTTAGAATAAACCCAATTTAAAAATGGACAAAGGACTTGAATAGACATTTCTGCAAAAGAGATATACAAATGGCCAAGAAGAACAGGAAAAGGTGCTCAAGTGTGTCAGTCACTAGGAAAAAGCAAATCAAAACCACAATGAGATACCACTTCACACACACTAGAATGGCTACAATTTTAAAAGTAATAAGTGTTGTCAAGGATGGGGAGAAACTGTAATCCTCAAACATTGTTGGTGGAAATGTAAAATTACGCAGCTCTGTGAAAGTTTGGTGATTCCTCAGTAAAAGACAAAATATTTGACGCCACAATTTTACTTCTAGGTAGATACCCACAAGACTGAAAACAGGTGTTCAAACAAAAACTTATATACAGATATTCATAGATCTACTATTCACAATAGTCATTAGGTACAAACAGTCCAAACATCCATCACCTGATGAATAAACAAACTGAGGCGTACCCATGTAAGAGATTATTTAGCAAGAAAAAGGAATGAGGTCAGATACATGCCACAACACAGATGAACTCTAAAAACATTATACTAAGTAAAAGACACATAAAACACATATTGGCTAGGCAGCGTGACTCATTCCTGTAATCCCACCACTTTGGGAGGCCAAGGTGGGAGGACTGCTTGTGCCCAGAAGTTCAAGCCTACGGTAAGCTATGATTGAGCCACTACACTCCAGTCTGCCCTATCTCTATTAAAAAAAAACAAAAAAACACAAGTGGCTGAGCGCGGTGGCTCATGCCTGTAATCCCAGCACTTTGGGAGGCCAAGGCGGGTGGATCACGAGGTCAAGAAATCAAGACCATCCTGGCCAACATGGTGAAACCCCATCTCTACTAAAAATACAAAAATTAGCCGGGTGTGGTGGCACGTGCCTGTGCTCCCAGCTACTCCGGAGGCTGAGGCAGAAGAATCACTTGAACCCATGAGGCAAGAGGTTTCAGTGAGCTGAGATTGCATTGCTGCACTCCAGCCTGGTGACAGAGAAAGATTCCCTCTCAAAAAAAAAAACAAACAAACAATAAAAAAACAAGCAAAGCACATAGTATATGATTACATTTATATAAAATACCCAGAATAGGCAAGTCCATGGAGACAAAAATACATTACTGGTTGTAAAGGACTGCACTCAGGGGTGAATAGAAAGTGACTGTAACAGGCAGGCATAGGTTCCCTTTAGGAATGATGAAATGTTCTGGAACTACATAGTGATGACAGTTATGCAATATTGTGACTATGCTAAATGCCATTGAATTGTACACGTTAAATTGTTAATTTTATGGTAAATATATTCTAAAACAAATTTATCATTAGTGATGTTTAGAGACCAAATTCCAATAAATGGTAGGGAATAATCTATTCTGCGTGAAGTATGAGTTGGAAATTTGATTAAGTGCAAAAACATTTGCCAGAAAATAATCTCTTAATTGAATATTCTATAGATTGAGCAAGACTAAGAATTTTAGAAAGTTATTTTAAACTCAAACAGTCCATTTATTCTCTATAAGTTTTATCAAGAAAAAAAAGCAAGACTATCTGAAAGCCATTTACATGGGCTCTAGTAATGTGGTCCTTGAAAAGCTTCATTAACTCAGTATTGCTTAGTATCTTGATTTTTGCTTTCACTGAAGAATTACAGGTATTTATTTCATGGTTGCCACCAGAAGGCTGTCCATCATCATATAAAGAGCAAAAAAAAAAAAAATTTTTTTCCAGCTTTCAGTATCAGACTTTACATACATACCAAAAGGAATCAGGTAGCTTCATTCTCGTCAGCAATGAAAGCCATGTAACAGATCATCTCTCTTTGCCATAGCTACCAGAAAGGTCAGAAGTATTTGCAACTCAAATCTGATAACTGTCTAACTCCAGATGACGTGTGTGTGTGTATATATATGTGTATATATATATATATACAGCTATACACACAGATACAGATATCTGTGTATGTGTATATATGTGTGTATATATACATACACATAACACACATATATATGTAACATCTATATGTAACATATATATGCCAACTTTGCCCTACTGATCTGCTATTCCAGTGCTATTGGCCTATAGACCTGAAAACTAGCATCATCACCGGCAATCTTGTTAAAAAGGGAAATTCTCGGCTGGGCACAGTGGCTCACGTCAGTAATCCCAGCACTTTGGGCGGCCGAGACAGGTGGATCATGAGGTTAGAAGATCAAGACCATCCTGGCCAACATGGTGAAACCCTGTCTCTACTAAAAAAACAAAAAACTTAGCTGGGTGTGGTGGCACATGCCTACAATCTCAGCTACTTGGGAGGCGGAGGCAGGAGAATCGCTTGAACCCAGGAGGCAGAGATTGCAGTGAGCCAAGACCCCAAGACTGCACTCCAGCCTGGCGACAGGGTGAGACTCAGTCTCAAAAAAAAAGAGGAGGAAAATTCTCAGGCCCTGTTCTGTTTTAACAAACTTTCCAGATTACTTTTATGCACACTAAAAGTTTGAGAATCATTGTGTTACCCTGTTTCTTTGAAGTTAGTTGTATTTTGACTTTTCCATTTTAAGTGTAAGGGTCAACCTGCTAAGATCCACTGTAAAACAAAGTACAGAATTACTTCATCAACTCACTAAGATTTCTTCATTTTCTGCTTATCCTGGAAAAATGTAGAAATCTCTGAAGGTTTACCTAGGATTAAAAAAAAGAAATGAAGTCACTAGAGATATGAAATGCTTTGCCACTCCCGGATTTGCCTACTTAAAAAACTGCAAACATCACCTGGGTAAAATGTTTCTCTGTGAGAGAACATCCCTTTCAACCTGGGGAAGCAGCAGGAAGAAACCCATGAAGATGCACCCATGTGTCCACTGGTGACAGTGACATGATCACATGGAGCTTGGATGTGTCTTTTTTTTTTAACTGAGTGGATGTAACTGTTTTCGACTGACTTTTTAAAACATGTGTACCACTTTGTGTTCTCAAAGAAATAAAACAATTATAACAAAAATGGTTAAACGAATCACAACACACTAAGTGAAGAAGTTTCATCGAACATGAGATTTTTTTTTCCCTTGTTTTTCTCCTTGAGTTAAGAGAACTCACCCAAAGCTATGAAAAAAGGGATTGGAAGCACTTTAAAGTAAGGTCACTTAAACTGTTTTTCTACATTATATGTAGTTTCTCAAAAGTCTGCCTTTTAAAGATGTCTGTTACAACAGTGATAATGTGATCAACACCGGCCTGGGTGTCAGGAGACTCAAGTCTACTCTCAGCTCTGCCACTAACACGAAGCCAAGAAAATTTACTTACACTCTCAGGGTCAATTTTTCCCAACCTCGAACAAGACAAACAGAAAACCTGTCTTGTATTACTGTCCTACAATGTCAGAAGAAAGGAATTTATCAGCATATCTTTACAAGTCAGATTCATGGAGTGCAAAGATCTTGGGATCTGGGAAGAGGGAATGGAAAAAAGAGTGGTGGCTATACTGGGATTGGTGGAGACAGAATTTACTCAGCTCTAGCTCTGAAACCACTTTCCCCACAGCATGTCTCCCAAATCCCCTATATTTACTGCATGGCCTAACCCCTCCTTCATTCCTGTCAGCCCACTTTCCTAGTCTTTTGAAATCTGGTGCAGACCTTCCCTGTGGCATGGCTTCTGGATGTGGCGACATCAATCAAATCTTACTCATTCTGAGCACTGTGTGCAAATCTAGTAAATCTGCTTCTTTCTGGGAGCTATTGCTTCTGCTCAGAAACTCACTCCGATTTAGAGTGGTTATTTTTCATATGGATCTTGTTCCTCAAGATGTCTTATTTCACAAGAGGTGCTTTGCTCCAAAGAAGATAAGAAATGCACTTAAAGGACAAATTCATTTTAACTGGAATCCTCACTCAGCGCCACAGTTTAACTGAATATTTTCTGTACCACAGACTCTCAGATCAGACCTTCAGTAAACACAAACTAAGGCTATTGAGAACTGAGAACACAGACCAGTCTGGACTGCGCAGACCTAACTCGGGAACAATATGCCGTCTGTCCCAAGAGCTCCGAAGACATATCTGGAAATCCGAAAAACAGAACTGCTACATGGTAAGAGTCAATCCTTCAAATTATTTCTCCACACTTTAAATTATTTCTGCTAAATGCTGTGGAGGACGCAACGCTGGCTTTTATAAGCAGGATAGTAAATCATAACACAGCATTTGGAGAAAGAAACGTCTGAGTTCGTCCTCTAGTGTATTTAGCTGCTAGCTGTGACTCTGGGCACAACCCTTTCCTCTTGGTCTCCTTTCTTTATTTGTTGGAGCGGGAGTTACACTGACCTGAGGACGAGGTTATAAGAATAAACTAGTAAGAAACGTGTTTCCACAAAAAGCAGTTGCTGTGACTGACTGCGGCCACTGCCATCACTTTCCTGAATCCTCCGTACAGCCCCCTGAGGCGGTATTAATTCCCTGGTTTCACAGACGAGTAAATCAAGTCTCACCTGCTAATTTCTCTCACTGGACAATTCTTTCACACCCCGTGCCGCCCGGCATCAAGGATCCCTCGATCCCTACCGCAGCCGCCTGGTCCACACTGCCCGCTCTGCCAGGGGTCCGACACTCAGACTCCGTAGTCTCCCGGGCCCGCGACCCCTGGTTCCAGCGCCCCGCGTTCCCCACGCCCGACCTCCGACCTCCGACCCCCGACCCCCGACCCCTCCCTCGACCGGGCCGCCCCCACCCCCGCGGTCCCTCTGGGCTCACGCGCAGGCGCCAGGGTTCCCACCGCCGGGAGCCCGCCACCTCCCGCCCGCCCTTACAGCCGCTGCCCAAGCCGCGCAGCACTTCCCATCCCCGCATATCGCCCGTCGCTCCCAATCCGCGCCGTACCTGAGCGGCGGATAGACCTGAGGACTCCGGGTCTGTCTCCACCTTGAAGCCAAAGAATCTTACCAGAGGGACAGCTCACGCCGATTGCACCTGCGCAGAAGGTGGGGTTGGGGGGGGTGGGGCCTGTCTCCTGAGCATGCGCGCTGAGCCCACCAACGTGAGACTCCATTTCCCAGAAGCCTGCTCTCCCACGGACCTTAGGGAAAGTCGGAACGTTCCCAGCCTGTGTGCCGAAGGAAGCGAAGATGTAGATCAAAGTGAATAATGAGAAAGTTAATTTAAAGACCAGAAAATCAAAATATTAACAATAAAATTAAAAGTTTCTAAAAGTAAACAATAAAAGAAAGTATTTGGGTGATAGGTACACTACAAGCCCAAACCCCACCATTTTGCAATATATTTATGCAACAAACTTGCACATGTACCCCCGAATAGAAACAGAAATGTTAGGCCGGGCACCCACCACCACGTGGGCATGGTGCCACATGCCTATAATCCCAGCTACTCCGGAGGCTGAGGCAGGAGAATCGCTCGAACCTGGGAGTAGGAGGTTGCAGATAGCCGAGATTGCACCATTGCGCTCCAGCCTGGACAACAAGAGCGAAACTCAAAAAAAAGGGGAGGGGGCCGGGACGGCGGGCGCCGTGGGAGGCCAGTGCAGGTGGATCACGAGGTCAGGAGTTCAAGACTAGCCTGGCCAAGATGGTGAAACCTTGTCTATACTAAAAATTCAAAAATTACCTGGGCGAGGTGGTGGGTGCTTGTAATCCCAGCTACTCCGGAGGCTGAGGCAGAGAATTACTTGAACCCGGAAGGCAGAGGTTGCAATGAGCCGAGATTGCCCCACTATACACCAGCCTGGACAACAGAGCGAGACTCCGTGTCAAAATATATACATATCCCAAAAAAATGCAAAAAATTAACTGGGCGTAGTGGCGCGTGTCTGTAGTCACAGGTCCTCAAAAGGCTGAGGCTCGAGAATCGCTGGAACCCAGGAGGAGGAGGTTTCAGTGAGCGGAAATCGTGCCGCTGTACTCCAGCCTGGGCGACAGGGTGAGACTCCATCTCAAATTAAAAAAAAAAAATAGGAATATGTAAGGCACAGTTCTAACGTTTCTTTTTTATTATTTTAATTTTTTAAATTTATTTATTTTTGAGATGGAGTCTTGCCCTGTCTTCCAGGCTAGAGTGCAGTAGCGAGATCTTGGCTCACTGTAGCCTCCGCCCCCCGAGTTCAAATGATTCTCCTGCCTCAGCCTCCTAAGTAGCTGGGATTACAGGTGCGTGGCACCATGCCTTGCTAATTTTTGTATTTTTAGTAGAGACGGGGTTTCACCATATTGGTCAAGTTGTTCTTGAACTCCTGACCTCAGGATTCGCCTACCTCAGGCTTCCAAAATGGTGGGATTACAGGCATGAATCACTGTGCCCGGCCACAATTCTTATGAATATTACATGTAAATTCTGCGGATATTTCTTTATTCTTTAGAGTTCTCTTTATTTCTTACTAGTCCATTCTTCATTACTACAATCTGCTGTTATAATTACTAATTCTTTATATTAAAATCCCTAAGCCCCAATTACTAATTACTAATGTAATGTTCTAACCATGATACAGAAATTGTACAAGGAGTGGTCTCAGGACACAGACATTTAAAGATGGAATTTTCGCATTGGTTTGGCTGTGCCTTTCACTTTGAGTACAATGGTGATCTTGCCAATGGTAAGTTTCATTTAACCCACTGCATGCAGAGGCATCACAACTAATAAAGCTATCATGTATGAGGTGCCAACTGAAGCACATGCCTTGAGGGCATGACAGTTAACTGCAATAATGTGATGATAAGAACTGTGGTGTGGGAATCATTTGAATGCTCTTGAGCAATTACAAACAGAAAATGACAAACTCATATATGTCATCTCTCAGCTCAAATCATGGTTTGAGAACCAGCTAGCTTCCATGACAGTCCTAGAAGAAGCTCTTATTCTTTATTGCCATAAAGCTGATACTGCTAAAATCAAACACACAATTTGATTGTGCAGAACTTCTGGCCAAGATGGAGTAGTCCTGCTCCTAACAGTTGTTCTCTCTTAGACTTAAAATACCCTAGATATAATGCAGCAGACATGCATAGAAAGACTCTGAAAGGTAGAGGCTGGGCACAGTGGCTCCCAGCTGTAATTGCAGCACTTTGGGAGGCCAAAGACAGACTGGAAAACATGGCGAAACCCAGTCTCTACCAAAAAATAAAAAAATTAGTCTGGTATATTGGTGCATGCCTGTTGTCTCAGCTACTCAGGAGGCTGAGGTGGGAGGATGGCTTGTGCTCAGGAGGCAGAGGTTGCAGTGAGCCAAGGTCACATCACTGCACTCCAGCCTGAGTGACAGAGCCAGACCTTGTCTCAAAAAATAAAAAAAAAATAAAAAAAAAAAGACCGACAGGTAGAAGAAGGCAGTCTGTCTGTCCAGGGACCTTGGGTCTTCAGCAATATGATGAGTTCCATGGGTTTTCTTATTGCCTCCCAAATATCATAGAGCACTACAGAAGCCTCCAAAAGACAAAAAAAAAAAAAAAAAAGATTGCAGGGGGTTGCCTAAAGAGCCTTTTCCTCTAGCCAAAGGACCAGAAAAAGAGTAGCCTAACAGAACCTACCCACTCTCTGCCGTGTGAAAGCAGGTGGTAGTGCTTTGATTCCCCCACTAATCCTCCATTCCCTTCCTGGTAGGAGCAGGCAATGCTCCATGGTCCCCTGCTGGGTGATATTGGTAACCCAAACAGGGACCTGATCTTCTATCCCTACTTATGAAGAAGCAGAAGGTGCTCCAGCTGACCTCCTGGAATAGTGTTAACGGGCTGATCCAGGAACTAATCTTCCATATCGCACATGGTGGAAGCAGGTAGTTTTGTTTCCCTTGTCAAGATAAAGGGGTACAGTGCCAAGCTAAGCGTCCATCCTCACCTGGCTCAATGAAACCAAACAAGATAGTACAAGTCAGTGCTCCACTTTCTTTCTACCCTTCATGTCAGTAGGGCCCAGTGGGGAGCTAACCATATGTAGCCACCTTGTCATCTGAAGAATTAGAGCCTACATAGCCACCTTGTCATCTGCAGCATGTGTTCATCATCAAGACTTACTGCTTGTGCCACGTGGTACAGTACTTACTGCTTGAGCTGAACCTATGAAGTCACCTTCATGTAGGTTAGAACCTACATAACCACCTTACCATCTGTAGAATGCAGGCACCATCAAGGCTTACTGCTGGGCCCATCTGAACCATGGTTGGAGTGACTAAGGAGCAGTGCACAGGAACGTGGCACAGGGCAGCAATGCTGAGGTCCTGTGGGTGCCCCCTGGACACCTGGTCCTAAAGGTCCTAGATTGGAGGGACAGCCCCAAAGATTTCTCAAATGCCTTCCCAGTCTTTCTCCCACCACTTTGATGACTAGCACCTGGCTTCTTTCCGTCAGTGCCAGTCTTCTTCGCAAATGGTCATTTGGCCACACCCTTGGTTGGCCCTCCTAAAGATGCCTTTAGATTTTTTACATAGCCAGTCTGCAAATTTTCCAAATCTTTCTATTCTGCTTCTTTTTTAATTATAAATTTTGACTCTAATCATTTCTATCTTCTTGCATCTTACTATATGCTATTAAAAGTAGCCACGTAGCTTAGGCTGGACGCAGTGGCTCATGCCTGTAATCCTGGCACGTTGGTAGGCCCAGGTGGGTAGATCACCTGAAGTCACGAGTTTGAGGCCAGCCTGACCAATACGGTGAAACCCCGTCTCTACTAAAAATACAAAACTTAGCCAGACATGGTGGTGCACACCTATAATCCCAGCTACTTGGGAGAGTGAGGCAGGAGAATCTCTTGAACCCTGGAGGCAGAGGTTGCAGTGAGCAGAAATCACACCGTTGCACTCTAGCCTGAGGGACAGAGCAAGACCTCATCTAAAAAAAAAAAAGTAGCCATGAAGCTCCTTTGAGATTTTTGCTTAGAAATTTCTCCCACTAGGCCGGGTGCAGTGGCTCATGCCTGTAATCCCAGCACTTTGGGAGGCTAAGGAAAGTGGATCACCTGAGTTAAGGAGTTTGTGAGGAGCATGGCCAGCCTGGCCAACAGGGTAAAACCCCATCTCTACTAAAAATACAAAAAATTAGCCGGTCGTAGTGGAAGGCACCTATAATCCCAGCTACATGGGAGGCTGAGGCAGGAGAATTGCTTGAACCCGGGAGGTGGCTGTTGCAGTGAACTGAGATCACATCACTGCACTCCAGGCTGGGCAACAAGAGCAAAACTCCATCTCCAAAAAAAGGAAAAAAAGAAAAAAAGAAAAAGAAATTTCTTCCACGAGATATCCTAGTTCATTAGCCTAAAATTCTGCCTTTCATAAAGGTCTGAGACACAAACACAATTCAGTCAAATTCTTTGTCACTTTGTAATAGGATACCCTTTGCTCCAGTTTTTAATAAGATATTCTTTATTACTGTCTGATACCTCATCATAAAGGCCTTTACCATCCATATTTCCAACAGCATTCTGGTCATGACCACTTAAGTAACCTCTAGGAAGACTCGGACTTTCCCTGTAGCTATTTTTGTTTTCTGAGCCCTCACCAGAATTACCCTTAATATTTGTTTCATAGCAACATAGAATTTTCTAACCTCTCTCCCAATTCTCCTGTCTTCTATTAACTACCCAATTCCAAAGCTGCTCTCACATTTTCTGGTATTTGTTATAGAAAACTCTACTCTCTAGCACCAATATTCTGTCTTAGTACATTTCATACTTCTATAACATAACACCACGGATTTGGTATATTGGGCTGTTCTTGCAGTGCAATAAATAAATACCTGAGACTGGATAATTTACAAGGAAATATATTGAATTGGCTCACAGTTCTGCAGGCTTTACAGGAAGCATAGTACTTGCATCTCCTTCTAGGGAAACCTCAGGAAACTTATCATGGTGGCAGAAGGTGAAATGGGAATATGCACATCACATGATGAAGGAAGAAGCAAAAAAGAGAGAATTGAGGGAGAGGTACCACTTTTACACAGCCAGATCTCATGAGAGCTCACTCATTATTGCAAGGACAGCACCAAGAAATGAGAGGTCCGCCCCTATGACCCCAACACATCCCACTAGGACCCACCTCCAACAGTGGGGATGACATTTCAATGTGAGATTTGAGTGGGCTCAAATATCCAAACTACATCACTGGGTAATTTAATAATGAACAGAAGTTTATGTGGCTCATGGTTCTGGATACTGGGAAATCCAAGATCAAGAGGCCACATCTAGTGAGGGCCTTCTTGCTGTGTCATAACATGGCAGAGACAGCACATGGTGAGATAGGGAAAGAGGCTGAACTCATCTTTTTGAAAGAAACCTACTACCAGTTAAGGGGCTTCATCCAGCCATGAGGGCTGTGCCTCTAATTACCTCTAGTAGGTCCCACCTCTCAATACTGTTGCATTAGGGATAAAGTTCCAATACATGAACTTTGGAGAACACATCCAAACTGTAGCACATAGATCAGTAGAACAGACTAAAAAGTTCAGAAATAAACTCACACAAATGTGGTCATTTGATTTTTGACACAGGTGCATAAGACAATTCAGTAGAGAAAAGATAGTCTTTTTAGTAAATGGTACTGGAACATTTAAACATACATATGCAGGCCAGGCACGGTGGCTCACACCTGTAATCCCAGCACTTTCGGAGGCCAAGGCGGGCAGATCACGAGGTCAGGAGTTTGAGACCAGCCTGGCCAACATGGTGAAACCCCATCTCTACTAAAAATACAAAACTTGACAAGATGGCGCCGAAAGCGAAGAAGGAAGCTCCTGCCCCTCCTAAAGCTGAAGGCAAAGTAAAGGCTTTAAAGGCCAAGAAGGCAGTGTTGAAAGGTGTCCACAGCCACAAAAAAAAGAAGACCCGCATATCACCCAACTTCCGGCAGCCCAAGACACTGCGACTCCGGAGGCAGCCCAAATATCCTTGGAAGAGCACCCCCAGGAGAAACAAACTTGACCACTATGCTATCATCAAGTTTCCGCTGACCACTGAGTCCGCCATGAAGAAGACAGAAGACAGTAACACACTTGTGTTCATTGTGGATGTTAAAGCCAACAAGCACCAGATCAAACAGGCTGTGAAGAAGCTCTACGACATTGATGTGGCCAAGGTCAACACCCTGATTCAGCCTGATGGAGAGAAAAAGGCATATGTTTGACTGGCTCCTGATTACGATGCTTTGGATGTTGCCAACAAAATTGGGATCATCTAAACTGAGTCCAGCTGGCTAATTCTAAATATATGTATATCTTTTCACCATAAAAAAAGAAATACAAAACTTAGCTGGGCTTGGTGTTGCACACCTGTATCCTAGCTACTCTGGAGGCTGAGGCAGGAGAATGGCTTAAACCCAGGAGGCGGAGGTTGCGGTAAGCTGAGATCATGCTGCTGCCCTCCATCCTGGGTGACCAGAGTGAAACTCCATCTTGGAAAAAACAAAACACATACATATGCAAATAAAGAGGAATATTGACTTATAGACTTATATTTTGATGTCAAGTAAAAATTAAGGTTAAATAAATTTAAAATTCTACAACTTATAGATGAATACGTAGGAGAAAATCTTTGTGACCTTGATTAGGCAAAGAGTTATTTTTCTTTTTTACACAGAGTCTCACTCTGTTGCCAGGCTGGAGTGCAGTGGCGCGATCTCAGCTCACTGCAAAATGTCTCGCAGGTTCAAGCTGTTCTCCTGCCTCAGCGCCCTCGCCCCAGTAGCTGGGATTATAGGGTTTCACCAAGTTGGCCAGGATGGTCTCAAACTCCTGACCTCATGATCTGCCTACCTCGGCCCCCCTAAGGTGCTGGGATTACAGGTGTGAACCACTGTGCCCAGCGGGCAAAGAGTTTTTAAATTTTCACAAACATCACAATTTATAAAAGAAAAAATCGATAAATTGAAACTTCTTGCTTTATGAGAAGATACTGTGTAGAGAAAAAACAGAGAATGAAGAAGCAAGCACCCACTGGTAGAAAATATTTGCTAATCACATTTTTGACAAAGCATTTGTATAAAAAATTCTTAAACAAAACCATAAGGAAAAATTCAATTTTAAAATGGGCAAAAGTTCTGAACATACATTTCACTAAAAAAGACTTATGGCTAGGGCCAGGCACAGTGGCTCATGCCTGTAATCCCAGCACTTTGGGAGGCTGAGGCAGGCAGATTACTTGAGGCCAGAAGTTTGAGACCAGCCTGGGCAACATGGTGAAACCTTGTCTCTACCAAAAATACAAAAATTAGCATGGTGTGGTGGCATATGCCTGTAGTCCCAGCTATTGGGAAGGCTGAGGCAGTAGAATCACTTGAACCCAGGAGGCAGAGGTTGCAGTAAGCCGAGATGGCACCACTGCACTCCAGCCTGGGTGACAGAGGGAGAATCTGACTCAAAAAAAAAAAAAAAAAAAGACATATGACTATATGACTGGCAGTATAAGCATGTGAAAAGATGCACAACATTAGTCATTAGGGAAATGCAAATTAAAACCCCCAAAAGATGTTATAAGACCTTCACACTCCTATTAGAATAAGAAAATAAAAGAAACAAACAAACAAAAAAAACAAGGGAAAATACTAAATGGGGTTGTGGATATTGGCCAGTGGAAACTCTCATTCACTGCAGGTAGGAATGCAAATTAAGTACAGGAACTTGGAAAACCAATTTTGCAGTTTCTTAAACATTTAAATATACACTTACCATACAGACCATATACTTACCATACAAACTTTTACATATATACCCAAGTGAATTGAAAACTTATATCAACACAAAAACTTCA
>CAUYLG010067668.1:0-46452 GCA_963573385.1 Cacajao melanocephalus
ATATTGTGAAAATGGTCATACTGCCCAAAGCAATTTATAGATTTAATGCTATTCCCATTAAACTATCATTGACATTCTTCACAGAATCAGGAAAAATGATTTTAAAATTTATATGGAACCAAAAAGCCCAAATACCCAAGATAATCCTAAGAAAAAAAAGAACAAAGCTAGAGGCATCATGCTACTCAACTTCAAACTATACTACAAGGCTACAGTAACCAAAACAGCATAGTACTGGAACAAGAACAGACACATAGACCAATGGGGCAGAATAGAGAACCCGGAAATAAGACCACACACCTAAAACCACCTGATCTTCAACAAACCTGATGAAAGCAATAGGGAAAAGATTCCTTATTTAATAAATGGTGCTGGGGGTACTGGCCAGCCATATGCAGAAAATTGAAACTGAACCCCTTCCTTATACAAAAATCAACTCAAGATGGATTAAATACTTAAATGTAAAACCCAAAACTATGAAAACCCTAGAAGAAAATCTAGGCAATACCATTCAGGATATAGGCACAGGCAAAGATTTCATGATGAAGATGCCCAAAGCAATTGCAACAAAAGCAAAAATAAACAAATGGGATCTAATTAAACTAAAGAGCTTCTGCACAATAAAATAAACTATCATGAGAGTGAACAGACAACCTACAGAATGGGAGAAAATATTGGCAAACCATGCATCTGACAAAGTTCTCATATCCAGTATCTACAGGGAATTTAAACAAACTTATAAGAAAAATACCCCAATAAAAAATGAGCAAATGACATGAACAGACACTTCTCAAAAGAAGACATACATGTGGCCAACAAACATGAAAAAAAGCTCAACATCATTGATCGTTAGAGAAATGCTAAATCAAAACCATAGTAAGATAGCATCTCAAGCCTGTCAGAATGGCTACTATTAAAAAGTCAAAAAACAACAGATGCTGGTGAGGTTGTAGGGGTAAAAGGAGTGCTTTTACACTGTTGGTGGGAGCGTACATTAATTCAACCATTGTAGAAGACAGTGTGGCAATTCCTCAAGGACATAGAGGCAGAAATACCATTTGATCCAGCAATTCCATTACTGGATATATACCCAAAGGAATAAAAATCATTCTTCTTTTTTTTTTTTTTAGACAGAGTCTCACTCTGTCACCAGGTTGGAGTACAGTGGCTCAATCTTGGCTCACTGCAATCTCTACCTTGCAGGTTCAAGCCATTCTCCTGCCTCAGCCTCCCGAGTGGCTGGGATTACAGGTGTGCACCCACCACACCCAGCTAATCTTTGTATTTTTAGTAGACATGGGGTTTCACCATGTTGGCCAGGGTGATCTTGATCTCTTGACCTCGTGATCCACCCGCCTCAGCCTCCCAACGTGCTGGGATTACGAGTGTGAGCCACTGTGCCTGGCGAAGTCAGTCTATTAAAAAGTTACATGCACATATATGTTTATTGCAGTACCATTCACAATAGCAAAGACATGGAATCAACCCAAATACCCATCAGTGATAGACTGGATGAAGAAAATGTGGTACGTATACACCATGCGGCCATAAAAAGGAATGAGATCATGTCCTTCACAGGGACATAGATAGAGCGGGAAGCCATTATCCTCAGCAAACTAATGCAGGAACAGAACACCAAATACCACATGTTCTCACTTATAAGTGGGAGCTGAATGATGAGAACACATGGACACATGGTGGGGAATAACACACTGGAGCCTACTGGAGGGTGGGGGTGTGAGGAAGGAGAGCATCAGAAAGAATAGCTATGGATGCTGGGCTTAATACCTAGGTGATGGGATGATCTGCGTAACAAACTGCCACGGCACATGTTTACGTAACAAACCACATCCTGCACATGTACCCCTGGACTTAAAAGTTGGAAATAAAAAAAGAATATTATAGCCATAGAAAAGAAGGAGATCATGTCCTTTGCAGCAACATAGGTGGAGTTAGAGGCCGTTATCATAAGCAAGCTAACATCGGGAACAAAAATCCAAACACCTGCTCTCACTTATAAGAGGGAGCTAAACTCACTTATAAGTGGAAGCTGAACATTGAGTACACATTAACACGAAGAAGGGAACAAGAACAGACACTGGGGCCTACTTGAGGCTGGAAGGTGGGGAGAGGGAGAGGGTTGGAGGACTGCCTGCTGGGTACTATGCCTATTACCTAGGTGACGAAGCAATCTGTACACCGAGCCCCTCTGACATGCAGTTTACCTGTGTAACAGACCTGCACATGTACCCCTGAACGTGAAATAAAAGTTCACAAAAAAGTATGAGATTTGGCATTTGCTTCTGATCAGGCTTGTGATCTTGACACTTTGTCCTTGCCAAAGACTGAGAAGTAATGGGGCTAATGATCTTATTGGAGAGATGAAACATGAATTCAGGAAGATTTATTAGGTCTCCATAAAGAAGTGGAAAGAGTGAGGGGAGAAAGATAGAGATAGAGATAGAGATCTGTCATCTGAGCTCTTGCATGTTTCTTTCACCAGGTCTCTTTCTTATTTAAGAAACTGAAATGTCACCTAAGGTCATAGTTATACTTTTATCTTTTTCTGGGCAGTGGGTTTCTCAATGATTTCATTTGAAACAAAGTTTTCTTCTGCTGCTGAAAAATAGGGTTAAAAAAACACTCAACAATTATTTTAAGTAAGATTTCTGTGCCCTTCTGTCTCTCCCTTTGAAATACAATGTGAAGATTTGTTTACTTCACAATGTCCCATAAGTCCTGTAGGCTTACCATTCTACTATTTATACGCCTTCCATAGCATCATGTTGTAAACATGTATTTTATACAAACGAACCCACTCAATTGCTAATGTTCCTTTAGTTTGAACGGTCCACTTTTTTATGAGATGTCTCAAGACAGCCAGATTCATTCAGTCTTTCTTGACCATAGCATGAGATGTCATACATCCTTAGCACAAGCCACACATTTGGTAAGTGCTAAATAAGCAGCTAGCGTCTTTCCTCCCGTTTTCCTCCTGCTGCCTTTTGCCTTTTCCTTTTCTCTCTTACTTCTTCAGGCCTCCCTTTGCTAACTCATGGCAGAACTCATCTGAATCTTTTGGATTCAACCTAAAATCCAATAAATTCCACCTCTGACCTGAAGTTACTGGCTCTAGGCAAAGCCAAAACAAAATTAACCATGACACCCTGAGTTTGGTCCTATTGAATTATTTGGCTCTGCCAGTATCTAGGAAGTTTCAATTCTCCACTTACCACTGAAGGTCCTCGTGAGCACATGAGTGAAGTGTGTCTTGGCATAAGTCCTATCTCCTGAACATTTTGGCTTCTGTGGCTTGTGTCCTGAGTTGGCCTTCCTGGGACTGGCATTTTTACCCTTCCACTTTTGGCCTCTGGTCTGAACTAGTCTAGGCTGCTTGGACTGAAGTGACGACTCCAATTTCCCCCATAAATGTGGCCTGTTGTTATGAGCTGGTTATTCAGCCCTTTGAATACAGCACAAATGTTTTTCATCAGTTATAGCAGTGAAATCCTGGCCCTTGGAAAGGTAATAAAATCTCTGACCCAAGGAAAGAATGTTTCGCACATACCTAGCAACCAGAGCGAACTCATAAAAAGTTCATTCCAAGGCAACACCATTCATCTTTGCATATCTCCCTGTGACTGCTGCCGTAAAACTTCACTCTTGAGTAGACATCCCTACAGCTTTATAGGGATGAAACTTCTAGAACTCACTTAAATGCACATAAAGATTCTCTTCTTTTAGATACCATCATTTGTCCCCCCATTTTCCCGTCTCTCACTTGCCCATCTACCAGACCTTTCTGCCTTGTCCTTTATCTCCTTTTCATTCTCATCAGCCTCTAAGGAGGAATCCTGAAAGGAATCCAGCTGGGGCTGGGTCCAGCAGATCTCAGGGCAGAGGCAGCTGATCCCGTGATAGCTAAGAAGCTGTGGACTGTATACATTGAATATTTAATAAATATATTAAAGCTTTGAAATGTAATGTGCTTGATTTATTAAAAAATGTGCTGAGCTCAGAAGCCAGGGAAGAAAGAATCACCTATGAGGTACACATCAACTTTTCAAGTCTTCCCGTGCCACCTTGATGAGGATACACCAATGCACATATATTTTCCCCAGTTTCCTATAAAAATGAACAGTTATGTGCCTCCTTGTAGGAAAGATATCAAGAATATTTATTGTGTAGAACACTCGTCTTGAATGAGAGAAAGCCCAATGGCCAAGGTTTTGAAAAGTCTCTTTAAAGAAAATGCACTAAGAAGAAAGGCAGCAGTAATATTTTAAATTAACTTCAAGCATGAGAAGTTTCAGAGAGGAATATTTTTAGGAGGAAATAATACTTTTTTATGATGACATTTCATTGTAAAAAAATAATTGCTAGTTGATTGTTTTCCCAAGTAAGTGTTTCTCCTCTGCATGGCTTTCTAATTTTTGCCTTTTTTTTTGAGAAGATGACCGGGCTGGTACAGACCGTACAAGGCAAAGGACGGTTTCTGACAATGGCTCTAAAGTAGGTGTATGGTTACAGCCATTATCCAACCCAAAGAAAACATCTGGCTCCTGCCCTATCAGGGATGATGTAACAGAGTACGTAACCATGCCCAGAGGCACCTTGGCATCCCGTCCTTCAAATCTCTATAAATATCCCTTTATGCTGTGAAGTGATGCCAAAGAAAACTCATTAGAGAAAAAGTTTTAATTTTGATAAAGTCCAATATACCATGTTTTTTTCTTTTGCAGAATGTGCTTTTGACATGTATCTTTCCCTAGCTCCAGGTACAAAGATTTTCTTTTATGTTACTTCTAAAAGTTTTACAATTTTTGATTTTATATTTAAGTTAATACATTTGAGCTAATTTTTTTTACAAGGTGTGAGGTTTAGGTCAGCATTCATCTTTGCATATGGATTATCCAGTTCTAGCACCATCTGTCGAAAAGACTACCTTTCTTGATTGAATTGTTTTTGCATCTTTGTCTAAAATTAGATGACTGTATTTGTGCATCTATTTCTGGTCTCTTTATTCTATCCCATTGATCAAGTGTCTCCTCTTTCATTCATACCACACTCTCATGATTACTGTAGTTTTGTAATAAGCCTTAAAATTCGGTAGTGTAATGATTTCAACTTTACACTTTTTAAAAAAAACAGTTTTAGGTTTGCTTGTTCCTTTGCCTTTTCATATAAATTTTAGAATCAGCTTGTCTATATCTACAAAAAAAGTTCTGCTGGGATTTTGACTGATATTGTGTTAAATTTGTAGATCAATTCTGAGATAATTGTTATCTTTACTATAGCAAGTCTTCAAAACCATGAACACAGGATGTCTCCCCATTTATTTGTGTCTTTTTAAATTTTTTATTAGAATTTTGTAGTTTTTAGCATACAGATCCTGTAGATCAGGAGTTTGCAAATGATGACCTAGCAGTTAAATTTGGTCTGTGGCCTATTTTGGGGGACTAGTGAGTTAAGAAGTTTGTAAAAACAAAAAACAAAAAAAACCCAAAACAAAAACAAAGGAGAACATTCAATAGAGATTACAGCAGCCTACAAAGCCTAAAATGTTTACTATCTGGTCCTTGCAGAAAGTTTGCTGACTCCTACTGTAGATGACTTCTTAGGTTTATATCTAAGTATTAAATTTAAAAAAAATTTTAGATTCCAATTGTTCATGGGTAGTACATGGGTAGTATATAGAAATCTGATTGATTTTTGTGCGTTGACTTTTTGTCCTGTGGCCTTGCTAAATGCACTTACTAGGTCTAGAAGTTTTTTTTTGGTTTGGTTTGGTTTTTTTTGAGACAGAGTCTTGCTCTGTCACCAGGCGCCAGGCTGGAGTGCAGTGGTGCGATCTCGGCTCACTGCAACCTCCGCCTCTCGGGTTCAAGCAATTCTCCTGCCTCAGCCTCCCAAGTAGCTGGGACTACAGACACGTGCCACCACACCCAGCTAATTTTTATATTTTAGTAGAGATGGGGTTTCACTATGTTGGCCAGGATGGTCTCTATCTCTTGACCTCATGATCCACCCACCTCGGCCTCCCAAAGTGTTGGGATTACAAGCGTGAGCCACCGCACCCAGCCTAGAAGATTTTTCAATGTAGAAAATTATTTTGTCTGATAAAATTATTTTGTCTGTTCATGGTTTTGAAGACTTGCTATAGTAAAGATAACAATTATCTCAGAATTGATCTACAGATTTAACACAATATCAGTCAAAATCCCAGCAGAACTTTTTTTGTAGATATAGACAAGCTGATTTTAAAATTTATAAGAATATTTCTTTCTTTCCTGTAGGTATGCCTTTTACTTCTTTTTCCTGCCTCAGTTCACTGGCTGGGACTTTCAATATGTTGTTGAACAGTAATAAGGATGGACACCTTTGCCTTGTTCCTGATCTATGGGAGAAAGTACTCAGTTTTCACTGTTAACTATGATGTGAACTGCAGGTTTCTTGTAGATGTCCTTTTTCGGGTTGAGAAAGTTTCCTTTTATTTCTAGTTTGCTGATAATTTCTATTATGAATATATGTTGAGTTTTGTTATATGCCTTTTCTGTATCAACTGTATAATCATTTGGTTTTTCTTTAGACTGCTGGATGATTACTTATTGAACAAGCTTTGCATTCATAAAATAAACTCCACTTGGTCATGGTTTATTTATTTATTTTTTTGTGGTCCCATTAAGATTGCATTTTTAAAAATATATATTCCTAGATTTAATTTGCTTTTTTTTTTTTTTTTTTTTTTTAAGACAGTCTTGCTCTGTCACCCAGGCTGGAGTGCAATGGCGTGGTGTAATGTTGGCTCACCCACAGTCTCCGCCTCCTGGGTTCAAGCAATTCTCCTGCCTCAGCCTCCCAAGTAGCTGGGATTACAAGCATGCACCATGACACCCAGCTAATTTTTGTATTTTTAGTAGAGTTGGGGTTTCACCTTGTTGACCAGGCTGGTCTGAAACTCCTGGCCTCAAGTGATCTGCCCACCTTGGCCTCCCAAAGTGCTGGCACTACTGGCATGAGCCACCACACTCAGCCGATTTGTTAATATTTTGATGAGAATTTCTGTGTCTGTGGTCAAGAGGATTATTAGTCAGTAGTTTTCTTTTCTAATATTGCCTTCATCTGGTTTTACTCTCAGGGTAACACCTCAAAAAGTGAGTTGTGAAGCATTCCTTCTTCTGTTTTCTGGAAGACAGTGTGTAAAACTGTTGTTTCTTCTCTAAACATTTAAAAAAAATTTATAAGAGACATCTTCTGGGCCAGAGTTTTCCTGTTATGGAGGTCTTAAACTATGAATTTGATTAATATTAGAGGAAAAGAGTCATCGCCTACACTTACCCAGATCTCACTGTTTCAGCTGCTCTTCTTTGTTCCTGGTGTTCCAGGTTTCCTTCTGCTTTCATTTCCTTTCAATCAGATGAACACTATTAACACTTCTTTTACAGCAGATCTGCTGGCCATGAATGTTCTTTGCTTGCTTTCATCAGGGAATGTCTTTATTTCATCTCTTTATGAGGATATTTTTCCTGGACATAGATTATTAGTTGACATCTCTTTGAGTTATTTAAATGTTTCACTTCCTCCTGGTTTCCATGGTTCCTGATGAGAAATCCACAGTCATTTGGATGAATGTTCCCTGTAGGTAACATACCTGTTTTCTCTGACTGTTTTTAAGGTATTTTCTTTGCCTTTTGTTTTCAGCAGTATGATCATGATGTGTCTGGGTGTGGATTTCTGTTAGTGTATCCTATTTGGGATTCCCTGAACTCCTTGAGCATATAACTGCTGGTCAGATTTAGAAACATTTTCAGCCATTATTGCTTTAAATATGTTTAAGCACTTTTTTTCTTCTCCTCCTGAGAGTCCAGTGACACAAATGTCAAACCTTTTCTTATTATCTCAAAGGTCTCTGAAGCTCCGGTCACATTTTAGTCAATTAACTCTTTTCTCTTTCATATGCATTATGCTATTCAGCAGATCCAGGGAGGTTTTCTGTTTGTTTTTTCATTTTTCCTTCCCCGCTCATCCTCTTTGTCCCCCTTTCTCTCCCCCTCCTCCCCCTCCTCCCCTCTCCTCTGTCTCCTCTTTTTCTTCTTCTTCTTCCTTCTTCCCCCTTTATTCTTTCTTCTTTGTTTTTAAGACAAATCTCCCTCTATTGCCCAGGCTGGAGTGCAGTGGCACAGTAACATGGCTCCTGGGCTCAAGTTATCCAGGCTCCCTCTCCAGTCTCCTGAGTAGCTGGGACTACAGGTGCACACCACTATGCCCACTTAATTTTTGCATTTTTGGTAAAGATAGGGTTTCACTATGTTGCCCAAGCTAGTCTCAAAACATCTAGATTCAAGAGATCCTTTCACCTTGGTCTTCCAACGTGCTAAGATTACAAATGTGAGCCCCCGAGCCTGGCCTTATTTTGTTTGTTGTGGTTTTTACTTCTAAAATTTCCACTGGGTTCTTCTTTGTATCTTTTTGTATATTTGCTTAGGCCTTCTATGTTTCCATTGGTTTCAAGAATATTTGTGATTGCTTGCTGGTACAGTTTTGTAATTGCTTCTTTAATATCTTTTCAGATCATTCCAACATTTGTGTAATTTTGGCATTATCTTTTCCCATGTAAGTTGAGATTTTTCTACTTTTTCGTATGTTGAGTAATTCCAGTTGTAGCCTGGACATTTTGAATTTTATATAATTAGATCTCGGGTCCTGTTAAATTCTTGTGGAACACGTCAGTATTTTTGTTTTCGCAGGCCACCAACTTGCTTATGTTTAGTATAGAAGTTCTAGTCCACATTTGATGATGGTGGTTCCAATGTCAGTTCAGTTTTCAAGCCATCTGCAGTGGGATTTTGGTCTGTCCCATGTGTGTGCAGCCCAGTGATCTCTTTGGGATCTGAGTGGCGGTCTCTTCGTTAGTTCAGTTCTCAAGTTTTTTTCTTTGTACATTATTTAGGAATGGATCCACATATGTGCAGCTCAGGAATGAGGTAAAGAGTTGAGAAACAACGTAGGGGGTTGCTTTCCCAAGTTCCTTTCTCTCTGCTATTTCCCTGATACTTTATGGTTCTCTGGGTTTCCTGTTTTGCATCCTCTGGGTAGAAAGTTTGCATTGTGGTTTTCTGTTCTGTTTTACACTCTACAACAGTGACACATTCAGGAGCAAATGATGAGAAAACCCAGAGAGAAGGGAAAAAAAAAAACAGTGGAGGTTGGCTTCATCTTTTTTGGAACCATAGCTTGACTGAAGGAGAGGAAGCTTTTCCTCCTTCAGAGTCTTGATTTCTGTGAGATTCTACTACTACCACCATATCTACAGCTATGGGATTGCTTGGGGGTTGAAGCCAGAGAGAATGAAAAAAAAGAGAGAAAACTTTAGGAATTTCATCACTCTTGTTGAGGGTTAGGAGCTCCTATTACTATTCCTCAAGCCAGAACTAGAAGGATTTTCCTGGATTTCTCTTTTAGGTGCCCTGTTGCCC
Organism: Cacajao melanocephalus; assembly: GCA_963573385.1. Taxonomy (NCBI): domain Eukaryota; kingdom Metazoa; phylum Chordata; class Mammalia; order Primates; family Pitheciidae; genus Cacajao; species Cacajao melanocephalus. Next base: position 9,477 of record CAUYLG010067668.1, read on the forward strand.
ACTTCTGGGTTTCTGATCCACTTTCAGGTCAGGGGTTACTAGAGGGAAAAATAGTCAATAGTTGACAGTGGAGGGTGAATCTGTGTGTGTTGTAGGGGCAGGGATGGTCAAAGGGGACTCAGGGCTGAAGATCCCCAGCTCAGTGGTCTTTTGAATTCTGATCATCTTCCCCATTCTACCTGCTACTTTTTACTTTTAGAATCCTCACATAGCTGCTCCATGAGTTCTGTCTAGGCTTTTATAGTTGTATTCAATGGGAGAGGCAGGGTGATGTCAACTTACTCAACCTTACTCAGAACTGGAACAGAAAGACTTATTAGGAACTGAGCTAGAAGTTAAAATGATTCAGTTCCAAACTCATTTGCAATGCCAAACTCCTATGGCTACAGCATCAGTGAAGGCATGGCCCTTTCCCTCCACTGATTCACCCTGATGGCGGTGGGGGCAATGGTGCAGGTGGTGATGATAGCCATGGACATTTGGAACTCACTTGGAGTTATGTGGTGTGGTGTAGATGGGCACAAGGTATTTGTTGGCATGGAGAGCACAGAAGGGCACTACACCACACAGGCAAAGAAGAGAAAAAGGTCCAGGGAGGCCAACATATGGATGAGCTGAGTCTTGAAGAACAAGTAGAGGTTGAGTAAAGAAAACAGTGGTGAGGGAGTTGAGGGGAGTGGAGGGGTGGGGACATCAAAAGCGGAAGTATTAGGTTGATGCAAAAGTAATTGCAGTCTTGCCATTAAAAGTAATGGCAAAAACCACAATAACTTTTGCACCAACCTAACAGAAAGACAGTGCAGAGTAGCTTTATTTTCAGAACCATGTGCGATTTAGTGTGATGTGGGCCAAGTATGTATATGTAGAAAGGGTGAGAGATGCTACTACAGGGGCTGAGCATGTGGACTGTGTGTGGTATGTGAAGACACCTCAACTTTACATGAAAAGTCATTGGAAGGTGTATTAGTCCGTTCTCATACGGCTGTGAAGAAATACCTTAGACTGGGTAATTTATAAAGGAAAGAATTTAATTGATTCACAGTTCCACATGGCTTGGGAGGCCTCAGGAAACGTACAATCATGGTGGAAAGCAAAGGAGAAACAGGCACCTTCTTTACAGGTGGCAAGATGGAGTCCGTGCAAGCAAGGGAAATGCCAGATGCTTATAAAATCATCAGATAGAGAACTCACCCACTATCATGAGAACAGAATGGGGAAAGCTACTCCCATGATCCAGTTACCTCTATCTGGTCCCACCCTTGACACATGGAGATTATAACTGAAGATGAAATTTTGGGTGGGGACACAGCCAAACCATATCAGAAAGTATTAGAATTCTGTGAGCGGGAGATACAAAATTTCCCATGCCGCGTATGCCTTTGGCTTGATTTTTGGTATCTAGATCCTAAAGAGTAAATGCCTCCATTTGAGGGGGATGTCACAAAAATCTTTTTGAATATTTGCACTTTCCTCAAAGAGTCAATCCTCATGTGCATCATCTGGCCGCCCATCTGGGTTCAGGTGGTAATTTCAGACTCCTCTGTTCCTCACCTCCTCATCTATCCTTCAGCAGCTTCCAGCATCTTGGCAGGCACTTCTCTGCCTATGTCATCTTTCTGCTCTGCATTTCCAGTTTTTTTTCCTCTGAAAGAAATCCTATTCTTCAAGATTCTTGTGGGCTGGAGAGTAGGCAAAGCAACGAAATGAACTTTTGATAGGAAATATACGTGGAGATTGCTTGCACGTGTGCTGCTCCCTACAGAGTTGCCAGTTGACCTGCCCCATGTGCCTTGTATTTGTGCTCTTTAGAGAGCTTTTGGAGGAATTAAAGGGGAGGTGGGAAGGACGACAGGAGCCATCCTTTGTTCTTCATGATCAAGAAGAAGGACATGCACATACTTTATCGTCAGTTCTAATTCTCTCCCTTTGTGACTCACAGAACACATGGGATCCTTCTTCCACATGATGGGCCCTTTGGACACTTAAAGAAAGCAATTTCACTCCTTATTACATTTTTCTTTACTAAATAAGCACTTTCCCTTTTCAACGTAATGAGATTATACCAGGATCTATCTCTACACTTGCAGGCTGTCTGCTTGTAGACTGAAATTCCCAAGTCTGCAATCTCCAAATTCCCCATATTAAGAGAAAACCACAGCCACAAATCAGTCTGCATAAATGCACTGAGTGTCACTGTGTGTGATGCAGCTGGAATAGAATTGTGGAAGAGAAATGGCTACGTGCTTCGAAGCAACAAACCAAGTCCAGGGTTGACAGTGGAGGGTGAATCTGTGTGTGTTGTAGGGGCAAGGATGGTCAAAGGGGACTCGGGGCTGAAGATCAAGTTGGGGCCTTGGAGTTGATGCCACTGGAGGGAGGATGTGCCTCTTCTTAGAGCCCCTCACCAGTTTTGGGTGCCTTGGCTCCGGCTGCCCCAGGGGTGGCCACAAACTCTCCCTATTTTATTAGCGCACAGGGGAGGCCTGGGGCAGCATCTGGGAATTGCAGAGTGGCTCACACATGAGTGCCAGGCACACCTGCTCTCACAGCACTGGGGCTCTGGACCATCAACACAGGTTTTCCAGGCAGTTTCTGTCCCCATGCTTGTCCCTGGAGGATCAGATGTGGCAGAGACTATCATTGTGGCTTCCATGTAGGAGCAACCTAGTGCATCCAACTCCTCAGAATAGTGACCCAAGGACGGGACTCGGGGACAGGCAGAAGCTCTGTCCTCTCCCACCCCTAAGACTCACTTTCTAAGTCTCTGTTTCTTGCTCCGTGAACCACTTCTTCTCGAGATGATGGGAGGTTTCTCTCAGTGAATACTTTGTTCTTTACTCCCACGGGTGTGGCTTCCTCATGTGCTGTGAGCAGGTCTAAAACACTAGAGCACAATAATGCAACCTCCCTACAAGAACTCACAAAGGGCTCATGTATCCAGTTACATGCCTCATCCATGTGCCAGTTTGTTGCTATAGGATCCAGGTACTATGGAGGTCAGCCCTGCTCACATGACCAGTCTCATGGTTAGGAGACAAGATGTAAAATTTGAAGAAGAAGCCAACAAATGACTGTGATTTGTATCTCATCTTTCCTCTGCCCTTTATATTAGCTGCTATCTACTTAAAAATATTCTCTGATTTGGAGCATAAGTGCATTCTGACCAATGTACCAAATAATAATTACTATTATCATTATCAAAATACCTTCATAAACACCTGCTGTGCTTCAGGGCCTATACAAAATTTATGTCATTGATGATTTTCAGCAATCCTGTGATTAGATGTTGTGGATAGAACTAAGACACCTTCCTGAAAGCCAGATTGTAAAACCAAAATCAGGAGATCAGAACAGGGTGATGCAAAGTCACCTCCAACAGAAAAATGCTTCTTGGGTCTAAAAGACTTGAAGTAACTCAATTGAACGTGTTAGCCGCCTTCTTCTTCTTTTTTTTCCCCAGAGTCTTGCTCTGTGGCACAAACTGGACTCACTGCAACCTCTGTCTACTGGGTTGAAGTGATTCTCCTGCCTCAGCCTCCTGAGTAGCTGGGATTACAGGCAAATGCCACCATGACTGGCTGATTTTTGTATTTTTAGGAGAGACAGGTTTCACCACGTTGCCCAGGCTGATCTCAAACTACTGACCTCAGGTGATTCACCTGTGTTGGGCTCCTAAAGTGCTGAGATTGCACGTATGAGCCATGTGTTAGCCTTTCTAAGAGAAGGCATGAGGCCATCAGAAAGGACCCAAGGAAGCAGATGAGCTGTGGAGACAAACTTTACCAGTGCCTGTGGGAGGACCAAACTGTCTTGGATGCTTTGAAAGAGGTGTTTTTCATTGAATTCCCTTGTTCTGATTCTATGTTCACCGGTAGACCTTGTGATTACAATTTGGCTTCCCATGTGCTTTCAAGTGGACAGTGGAAATATTGGCAACCTTGAGTTTGTATCACAATCTAATATTCATTTCAAAAGTTGACATTCTGTCTTTTCATCAATTTAGTGAACATGGGGAATGCGATTTATAAGAGATAGATTTTTGGTGGGTCAAAAAAGAATGCCATTATTGTAAAACAACAACAACAACAACAAAGAAAACCTAAACAGACCCCTCATATCTAAGCCTTGGATTATACCACTTTTTTTTTTTTTCTTTTGAGATGGAGTCCTGCTCTGTTGCCCAGGCTGGAGTGCAGTGCCGTGATCTCGGCTCACTGCAAACTTCACCTCCCAGGTTCAAGCAATTCTTTTGCCTCAGCCTCTTGAGTAGCTGGGATTACAGGCACCCACCACCACGCCTGGCTAATTTTTATATTTTTAGTAGAGACAGGGTTTCACCGTGTTGGCCAGGCTGGTCTTAAACTCAGGTGACCCACCCACCTTGACCTCCCAAAGTGCTGGGATCACTGCACCTGGCCGGATTATAGTGCTTTTTTCTTTTCTTTCTTTCTTTCTTTTTTTTTTTTTTTTGAGAGGGAGTCTCGCTCTGTCACCCAGCCTGGATGGAGTGCAGTGGCATGATCTCGGCTCACTGCAACCTCCGCCTCCTGGGTTCAAGTGATTCTCCTGCCTCATCTTCCCGAGTAGCTGGGATTACAGGAGGTGCCACCACGCCTGGCTAATTTTTTGCATTTTTTAGTAGAGATGGGGTTTCACTATGTTAGCCAGGATGGTCTCGATCTCCTGACCTTGTGATCTGCCTGCCTTGGCCTCCCAGCACTTTGGTTATGAGGTGAGGAGATGGAGACCATTGGTCTGGTAGTTGATCAGGTGAGCCACCACACCTGGGCAGATTATAGTACGTTTTTGTAGTGAACATTACTCTATGTTTACTATACTCAGCCTTGGACACAATCATATACTGCTCTGTTTTGTCTGGGACCAACCCTTTTCCTTACTCTATTAAATTTCTCTAGGAGCATTAACATCACCTTTCAGATGGGGAAATAAATGCTTAGGGAAGTTAAATGATTCCTTAAAAATCACTTTGTTGTGGTGAAGCAGATTTAGAATCCAAGTCTGCCTGACTTCACGCCTCATGCAGTTTCTCTGTTACTTTAATTTCTTTCTGGTTCGGGCCAAATATTTCTCTTACTATAGCCTTATATTACATTAAATATTCAGTAGTGAGTATGCTGCCTCCAAATGTATTTCCTTACAAACAAATACTTCTGTAGAGGAAAGAGCAATTGCCATATTTGTGACCACATGCAAGGCTGTATCACCAGGTATAAGAAGGTAATGCCCAGGGCATGACAACTAAAGGCATTTTCGGATAAGTGTGCACGGTGCGTTGTTCAGAGCATAGCAGACAGTCACTCGTAGTTCTTTTCTTTATGGGGACAGTGGTGTAGGGAGATAAGGAAAATAAGCCAAGGGGTCTCTGGGGGTGAAAACCACAGGGACAACTTGCTGCATAAAAGCTGCTTGGAAATCATCCACCTCCCATGAGCTCTTTCTCCCTTCAAGTGAGATGGCCAGCCCAGACAGATAAGAAGCAGCAATCTGTAAAAACCATCTGCAAGTGCCGACAGGACTTTGGCAAGGAGGCAGGCTGGGATCTGTTCCTACTAATCTGTAAATCCAGCTTTCGGAACAGATCCCCAGGAGGCATGGGGGTGGCTTAGAATATTCTGTGGGTCAATTTCAGGAATAAATCAAAGAGTATGTTGAAGAGCAGGAGGATATTCAGCTGGAACCACTTCAAGGGACATTGTTTGGGTCTCAGCTCAAATGTTACCTCTACAAGAAAGCCTTATTTGACAGGTGCCCATCCCTGAATGACATTTACCTATTTATATATTTTATAGATCAGCCATCTGATTGCTATTTAGATGGTCAAATCCCTTCCTAGCTAAGATATAAGCTTCATCTGGGTAGGGACCTCACTTGTCTTTTGTTGCTGCACTGCAATTGCCTAGAAGAGATTCTGGTATGTGGAAGGTTCTCCATAAAGATTTATTGGTTGCCGGATTCAATGAGTAAATGAGTAAGTAACTGAATTAATGAATGAGCAGAGAAAGTGGCGAGGATTACTGAGAAACCGTGGTGAGTGGAAGGAGCCAGTGTTTGGAAAGTATGCAGATAGGATCCCAGCCTTGATGCTAAACTAACTGGATGTATGACCTTAACTGTTCTGACTTTCAGTTTCTGGTCTATACACCTGTACTTCCTAGAATGCTAAGGATTAAAGGGCAAAACAATCCAGGTTCACTACCATCTGCAAAGTGATTGGCATAGAGGCTGACCTGTAGGAGCACAAATCAATATTCATGTCACTGTCTATCCTCCAAATACATAAGCTCCCAGAGCTACACTTATACCTTGTGATAGGTAAAATTCAATTCAGTATTCAGTTTTAGTGTCAAATTCTAAGCACAGAGGATCTGGAGATAAAGTTCAGAATCTGCCCTCAAAATGCTCGTAGTGCCACCTGCTTAGAAATATAAAAATCAAGTTTTTTTCTGAGCAAGGAATATGGGGTAGCATCTCCCTCATTTATTTCATGATGTTTAAAATTGATATATAATATTTCTACATATCTGTGGGGTATATGTCATATTTTGTGGCATGCACAGAATGTATAATAATCACGTCAGGGTATTCAGGGAACCTATCACCTCAAGCACTTATGATTTTTATGTTTTGGGAACATTTGATTTCACCTCTCTTCTAGCTATATACAGTACATCAGTGCTATTCATAGTCACCCTACTCTGCTAACATTAGAACTTATTCCTTTTATCGAACTCTGTATGTCCATTCACCAACCTCTCTTTGTTACCATACCCCACATGTATTAGTTACTGTGAATAGTGCTGTGATAAATGTGGGTGTGTAGGATCCTTTTGAAATACTGATTTTTTTTACTTTGGATAAATAGTAATAGGATGGTTGGAATATATAGGTTTTTTTTCTTTTTCTTTCTTTTTTTTTTTTTTTTAGCTTTTTGAGAAATCCGCACACTGTTTTCCATAGTAGCTGTACTGATTTACATCCCCATAAACAGTGTATAATAAGAGTTATTTTCCCCTACATCCTTGCCAATATCTATTTTTGTTTTTGTTTTTGTTTTAATCTTCAGTAATAGCCATTTTAGCTGGGCTGGGATAATATCTCATTGTGGTTCTGATTTGCATTTCCCTGACAACTAATGATGTTTAGCATTTTTTATATACCTGTTGGCCATTCATATTCCATCTTTTGAGAAATGTCTATTCATGTCCTTTGCCCACTTTTCAATGGGATTATTATTATTGCTCTGTTGAGTTATTTGAGTTCCTTGAGTATTTTCTAGATATTAGCGCCTTGTGAGATGAATAGTTTGCAAGTATTTTCTTCCATTCATCAGATTGTCTTTTCATTCTGTCGGTTGTTTTCTTTGCTATGCAAAGCTTTTTAGATTAACTAAGTCCCATTTGTCTATTTTTGTGTTGTTGAGGTCTTAGTCTTAACATCTTTGCCTAGATAAATGTTCTGAAGTGTTTCCCTGATGTAGTAATTTTATATTTCAGGTCTTATGTTTAAGTCTTTAATCCATCTTGAGCTGATTTTTGTATTAACGTGTGGTATAAGATCTACAGTGAACCTAGGGGTCCAGGTTCATGCTTCTGCATTAGAGCTCTAATTTTCCCAGCACCATTTGCAGGAGAGGATGTCCTTTCCCTAGTGTATATGCTTGGCACTGTGAAAGGAAAATAAATGCCGGGACCCCAAAATCACTAAGCTAAAGAGACAAGTCAAGCTGGGAACTGCTTGAGGCAAACCTGCCTCCCCTTCTATTCCAAGTCATCCCTCTTCTCACTGAGAGGAATGCGTATCCGATTGCCTCCTTTAGAAAGGAGGCAACCATTTTTCTCTTATCTACCCATGACCTGGAATCCCGCTCCCTGCTTCGAGTTGTCTTGCCTTTGCTTAGAGTTGTCCTGCCTTTTCGGACTGAACCAGTGATCATATTACACTGATTGATGTCTCATATCTCCCTAAAATGTGTAAAATTGAGCTGTCCCCCAACCACCTTGGGCACATATCATCAGGACCTCCTGAGGCTGTGTCATATGCCTCCATCCATAACCTTGGCAAAATAACTTTCTACACTGTCTGGGACGTGTCTCAGATATTTGAGTCTCACAGCACCTTTGTAAAAACTCCATGGCTGTAAATATGTGGATTTACTTCTGAGTATTCTATTCCATTGGTCAATGTGTCCCTTATTATAACAATACTATACTACTTTGATTATGATAGCCTTGTAATATATTTTGAAATCAGGTAGTGTGGATGCCTCCAGCTTTGTTCTCTTTGTTCAGGATTGCTTTGGCTATTCAGCTTCTTTTTTTGTTCTGTACACATTTTAGGATTGTTTTATATATTTCTGTGAAAATTGACACTGGTGTTTTGATAGGGATTGCATTGAATGTGTATATTGCCTTGGGTAGTATGGTCATTTTAGTGATGTCAAGTCTCCCAGTACATGAGCATGTGATGTCTTTCCATTTGTTTATGTCATCTTTAATTTCTTTCATCAGAGTTTTGTAAGTTTTCCTTATAGAGGTCTTTCACCTCCTTAGTTAAAATTATTCCTACATATTTTATTTATTTTTTTAGCTAGTATAGATGGGAATGCCTTCTTGATTTCTTTCTCAGCTAGTTCATTATTGGTATATAAATCACTACTAATTTTTGTATGTTGATTCTGTATCCTGTAACTTTACTGAATTTATCAGACATAAGAGCTTTAGGTTTTTCTAGATATAAAATCATGTCACCTGCAAATTGAGACAATTTGACTTCCTCTTTTCCAATTTGGATGCTTTTTATTTTTTTCTCTTGCTTAATTGCTCTGGTTAGGACTTCCAGTACTAAGTTGAATAGGAATGGTGAAAGTGGGCATCCTTCTCTTATTCCAGTTCTTAGAGGAAAGGCTTTCAGCTTTTACCCATTCAGTATAATGTTAGCAGTGAGTCTGTCATATATGGCTTTATTTATGTTGAGGTATGTTCCTTCTACATCTAGTTTCTTGAGAGTTTTTGTTTTTTAATCATGAAGAAATGTTGATTATCAAATGCTTCTTCTGTGTCTATTGAGATAATCGTATGGTTTTTTCCTAGATACTGTTGATGTGATATATCACATTTATTGATTAGTATATGTATTCTTGCATCCCTGAGATAAATCCCACTTGATCACGGTGTATTATCTTTTTCTGTACTGTTGAATTTGGTTTACTAGTATCTTGGGGGATTTTTGTGTCCATACTCATCAGGGATATTGGCCTGTAGTTTTTTTTATTTGCTGCATCCTAGTCTGGTTTGGTATTGGGGTAATGCTGGTCTTGAGGAATGCATTAGGAGGAATGCCTTCCTCTTCAATTTGTTGAAATAGCTTGAGGAGAATTGGTATTATTTCTTCTTTGTATGTTTGGCAGAATTCAGCAGTGAAGCCATCCAATCTTGCACTTTGCTTTGTTGGAACACTTTTTATTAATGATTCAATCTCATTATTCATGATTGGTCTGCTTACGTTTTCTGTTTTTTTTTCTGATTCAGTCTTAGTAGGTTGCATGTGCACAGGAATTTATCCAGGTCTTCTACGGTTTCCAGTTTGTTAGTGGAGAGTTGTTCATAATAGCCCCTGATCATCTTTTATATTTCTGTGTTATCTGTTGTCACGTCTCCTTTTTTGTTTCTGATTTTATTTATTTGGGTTTTCTCTCTTTTTGTTTTTTGTTAGTCTAGCTAGCAGTTTATTGATTTTTGTCTTTTTCAAAATGCCAGCTTTTCATTACATTGATCCTTTGTGTTATTTTCTTAGTCTCCATTTCATTTAATTCTGCTCTGATCTGTATTATTTCTTTTTTTTTTTCACTAATTTTGGATATGGTTTATTCTTGCTTTCCTAGTTCCTTGAGGTACATCATTAACTTGTTTATTTGAAATCTTTCCACCTTTTTGATGTAGGAATTTGTTGCTATAAACCTCTCCCTTAGCACTGCTTTTGCTGTATTCCATAGGTTTTGGTATGTTGTGTTTGGATTTCCATGGTTCAAGAAACATTTTTTTTTCCCTCCTTAATATTCTTGACCTGATGGTCATTTAGGAGCATGTTGTTTAGTTTAAATGTATTTGTACAGTTTCCAAAGTTCCTGTTTTTATTGGTTTCTAGTTTTATTCTATTGTGGTCTGAGAGAATACTTCATATGATTTAGACTTTTAAAAATTTATTGAGACTTGTGTCATAACACATGATCTATTCAAGAATTTTCAATGTGTTAATGAGAAGACTGTGTGTTCTATATTTGTTGGATGAAATGTTCTGTAAGTGTCTGTTAGGTCCATTTGGTCTAATGTGCTTTTAAAATCCAAAGTTTCTTTGTTAATTTTCTGTCTAGATGATCTGTCTATGCCAACAGTCGGGGATTGAAGTCCTCAACTAATACTGTGTTGGAGACTCTCTCTCCCATTAGATCTAATAATTTTGCTGTACTTATCTAGGTGCTTCAGTGTTGTATGACATATGTTTATAATTGTTCTATCCTTTTAATAAATTGATCCCTTTATCATTATATAGTGAACTTTTTCTTTTTTACTGTTTTTGACCTAAACTCTGTATTATCTGATAGAAGTATAGAAATTCCTACTTGCTTTTGGTTTCTCTCTGAATGGAGCATATTTTTCCATTTCTTTACTTTTAGTCTATATGTGTCTTTACAGGTGTGATGTGTTTCTTGTAAGCAGCATATAGTTGGATCATTTAAAAAATTGATTCAGGCTGGGCACTGTGGCTCATGCTTGTAATCTTATCACTTTGGGAAGCCAAGGTGGGCTGATCACCTGAGGTCCAGAGTTCGAGACCAGCCAGACCAACAAGGAGAAACCCTGTCTCTACTAAAAAAAAAAAAAAAAAAAAAAAAAAAATACAAAAAAAGCTGGGGGTGGTGGCGCATGTCTGTAATCCCAGCTACTCAAGAGGCTAAGGAAGGAGAATTGCTTGAGCCCAGAAGACGGAGGTTGCGGTGAGCTGAGATTGTGCCATTGAACTCTAGCCTGGGCAACAAGAGCAAAACACTGTCTCAAAAAAAAAAATTGATTCAGTTAGTCTGTATCTTTTAAGTGGAAAGTTTAATCCATTTACATTGAAGTTTATTAATATGTGCAGGCTTATTCCAGTAGATTTATTAATTGATTTCTGGTTGTCCTGTAGATTCTTTGTTCTGTTCTTTTTCTCCTGTTTGTCACTGTGCCTTGGTGGTTCCTGTAGTAGTAACAGTTGAGTCTTTTCTCTTCCTTGTTTGTGTGTTTGTGCTACCTGTGGACGTTATACTTTTGTGTGTCTTCATGATGGCAGATATCCTTTCGCTTTCAGCTGTAGGACTCACTTAAATATTTCTTATTTGGTCAGGCTAGTAGTGATAAATTCCCTCAGCTTTTACTTGGCTGTGGGAGATTTTATTTCTCCCTTGTTTATGAAAGATAGCTTTGCTGGGTATAGTATCCTTGACTGGCAGTTTTTACTTTCCATATGTTGAATATATTATCCCATTTTCTCTTGGCCTATGAGGTTTCTGCTGAGAAGTGCACTGTTAGTGTATGGGGGTTCTCTCATAAGTGATGAGACACTTTCCTCTTGCTTCTTTTAAAATTCTCTCTCTCTCTCTCTCTCTCTTTTTGAGATGGAGTCTCACTCTGTTGCCCAGACTGGAGTGCAGTGACATTATCTCAGCTTACTGCAACCTCTGCCTGCTGAATTCAAGCAATTCTCCTGCCTCAGCCTCCCAAGGAGCTGGGACTACAGGTGTGTGCCACCATGCCTGGCTAATTGTTTTATTTTTATTTTTAGTAGAGATGGAGTTTTACCATGCTGGCCAGGCTGGTCTCAAACTCCCGACCTTGTGATCTACCCACCTCAGCCTTCTAAAGTGTTGGGGTTACAGATGTGAGCCACCATGCCTGGCCTAAAATTCTCTCTTTATCTTTGACTTTTGACAGCTTGACTATAATGTGTGATAGAAAAGACCTTTTTGAGTTGTACTTGTTTGGGAATATCTGAGCTTCTTGTATTTGGGTGTCTAAATTCCTGGCTACACTTGGGAATTTTTTCGCTATCATCATTTTGTTTAATAGATTTTCTATTTCTTTTGTTTTCTCTTTGCCTCCTGGGTCTGTGAAAATGAGAATATTTGGTCACATTATGGTGTCCTATATTTCATGTAGACTTTGTTCATTTTTTTAAAAAATTATTCTCTGACTAGGTTATTTCTATAGACTTTTCAAGTTCTAAAATTCTTTCTTCTGCTTTATGTAGTCTGTGGTTGAAGGTTTCAAGTGTATTTTGTGTTTCATTCAATTAGTTCTCCAGTTCCAGAACTTTTGTTTGGTTCCTTTTATGATACCTCTTTGGTAAACTTCTTATTCATACCTGAATTGTTTTTCTGATCTCTTTGTATTGTTTTTATGAGTTCTTTTGTATGTCACTGAGCTTCTTTAATAGCATTATTTTCATTCTTTGTCTAGAATTTCATAAATTTTTTTTTTCATTGGAATCTGTTGCTGGAGAATTAATTCTGTTCCATTGAAGATGTCATATTCTCAGACTTTTTTATGTTTCTTACATTCTTACATTGATATCTGAACATCTGGTGCAATAATCACCTCTTTCATTTTTTTTGAACTTGTTTTTGTGTGAGAGGACTTTCCCTGAGAAGGTGTCTATGGTTTTGTTTGGGTGGGGCACTCTGGCTTTGATTCTGGGTTTGTGAAGTAATGTAGTCTCTGTATGATTTCTTTGGTTGTAAACAGTGTCACTATTGTCTTTGACTTCCTCAGTGGCTGAGGGTATGGTTGTTAGTAGAGGCTGTGGTGAAGTTCTGCTGGATATAGAGTCATTTGGTTGGCTAGTTCTCAGTACCCAGCATTGGCAGCTGCAGGTGGGGGATGTCAGTGGGACTCCAGGGATGCAGGGGCTGTTGGGCCTTAGAGCATGATGCAGTTTGGTGGGGGCTGGGTTCTCAAAATAGTACCTTGCTATAGCTGCTAAGGACTCAAGGGGTGTGTAAGACCCAGCATGAGCTCCCTCTCTGGAGCAGTGCCATTGCATGGTCTCCAGGCAGCCTCTCTATGTTATTCTCAGGGCCTGTGTGGATAGAGGGGCTTTCCTTTGGCTAAGATTATAGGAGTCTGTCATGGGAATGTAGACCTCTGGGCTACTCACTTCCTTTTTCCTTGCATCGGGGAGCTTCTCCATGCTCCTAGCCAATTCAGGTAGAACAGGTTGCTTTGCTTTCTTCTCCTCCCAGGTTTTAGGTATTTCTTGCCACTTCTCTGTTGAATTCCAGCATTTTCTCTTAAGTGATTTATTTGAAGTATCTCTCTCATTTCTTAATACAAGCACCTACTATGTATCTTATATCATTATTTATCTTCAAACAAACCCTGAGAAGTAACTACTATTATTTTCATTTTACAAATGAAGGAATGGAAACTCAGAGAAGTAAAGTAGTTGCTCAAATTACACTGCTAATGAGCAGTGGATCATTGGCTGGACACTAGTTTTTGTCCAGTGTCAAAGTCTACACTGTTTTCATTGTACTTCATACCTGCTCATTTTTTAACAACTCCACCGGAGACTTTAAAGACCATTTCTCTTTTTTATTTACCTATTTGCACAGGCAATGTGCATTCTTCTTATTTGAATTCAGTCTTTCTTCCTGGAGTTCACTAAGAGTTTAATATATGTCTGCTTGTATTTAGGCTGCTGGCTGTGACTACTTGGCTTATTTCATTTATTGTAAAGGGTGCGCACATTTTATGTATTATGCTCCAGGGCAGCTTAGTGAATCATCCTGTGATTCAAAAGATCAAACTCATGGTTTTTTGAACTGCAGCCATCATCTAGTACAATCATAGAAGTTTAGCCATTTGGAAGTTATCTCTGATAACTGTTTTGTTTCAAGGCAACAACTCACAAACTGAACTGAAAAATAATAACACAAACATTGAGAATAAACTACAACTGCATACAACATTTCACAAATTGGTGAGTAGGAGGAGCCAGATTGAAAGGATTACATATTGTATGATTCCATTTATGTAATATTCAGATACGGGTGAGGCAAGTGTATGTGAGAGAAGTCAAGCTGCTGGTTTTCCTGGGTTGAGGGTGAGGGGCTGATAACAACTAGAGGGAAGAATTGGGGAGACTTCTGGGTGCTGGTCATATTCTGTTTTTGGATTTGGGTGTCAGTTTCATAGGTATGTCCATTTTTTGACATTCATTGAGCTGAATGCTTTGTAATTTGTATACTTTTCATACATATTGTATATTTCAATAAAAGGTTATTTGAATATTTTGAGCTCCACTGTGAGCTAAACATCATAGTAGATGTTTTATATGAGGTATCTATAATCTTCACAACCTTTGTAACTTCATAACCATAACTGTCACAAACTTTGAAAGTTGGTGTTCTTATATCTCATTAACATACATCAAAACTGAGGGTCACTGAGTAAATTTATCCAAGATCATGTAATGAATAAATGGTAGAGCTGAGATTTCGAATCTAGGAAGCTTGACTTCATAACAGGCAACATGTCTCTTTATGGCATGCTGACTGTGTTATATCATGATATTGTTTGGTAGAGTACCATGTTTGATCAATAGCAGTTCTTTTGAGAAACATCATTGAGATTGGTGACAAATACATAATTCTGAGTGGAATAAATTTTAAAAAGTGAGTTTGATTTAGTAAAGATAGTGCTTTATGAGGTCCTGCTCATGAAGGAAAAAATTTAAATGAGAATAGAAGTCAAAAAGGCTAAGAATGGGGAATCTTATTGGCAGAAGTGTGGTGATGGATGGAGCTAGATTCCTAACATTTTGTGGTGTCACGGCGGGGGGTGGAAGATCTTGAGGGCATGCAGCTCAGCTTCTCAATAGGGCTAGCCTTTCTTCTGTCATATACCTGGCAGTAGGTCATTTTTTATTCAGCTTTTACTTAAATATCTAACGACTCCTTACCTGGACAGGACCCTTTACAATGAACAAAGCACTTCCCCAGCCGTCATGGCATCTGGCTGCCAAACAACTGTGTGCGGGACAGAGGTGAGACCATTACCTCCACTTTACGGGTGAGGAGACAGAGCATTAGAAAGATTGAGTGACATGCTTGAGTTGATACAGCCAGTAGGTGGGAGCAGGAGCCCTGAATTAATTCCGATGTTCCTTCCTCTACACCATATGCCTCTTTCCTTTCAGGAGCTTACTCCGCAGAAGGCAGGCTTTTCTGGTTTTGAATCACTCTAGTTGACTGAATGCTTACTAGATTGAAAAGTTTCTTTTTGTAACTTCCAGCCATTGGTTCTAGTTATGTCATCTAGAGAAGCAAGAGCAATAACTATGGCTTACTCGAGACCAGCCGTGTGCCAGGCACCTTAGATATTTTCTCCTTTAATTCTCATTAACATCCTCCTAGTTAGGTACTAGAGTATTTTTTCCTATTTACAGATACAGAAATTGAGGGTTGGAAAAATTAAAGCTAGGTACTGTTTTTCCTTTTCTTATTTAAGAAAATTGAGCATCAGAGAGGTTAATAAATTACTCAAGGCTACACAGCAACCAGATGGCTGGTTTCAAACTCAGGCCCAAGTTCAAAGCCTGTAGATTTTGAATCACTCCACTTTGCCCCCTCTCTCTCTTTTTCAGGATAGCCTGTTAAATGCTTGAATATGTGTCATTGCACTCTGACATCCCTTGCATGGAAAGGGCCACCCAGGGCTGTGCGCAGCAGAGCAACTAAAGGCACCAGCTCTGGAGTTGGTTGCCTGGCTCTACACCCAGCGCCCTCTCTTGCTTGCCTTACTGTTTTGGGTCAGTTTTGAAATCACCTGTGGCTCAGGCAGAGGTTGAGAGAGCTCACTGACACAGGCCAGAGTGTTCTGGGTGCTCTCCGCTTCCTGGCTTGGGCTTCTCCAGGCAGGCTAGGGGAGGGAATAGAGATCCCTCTCAGGTCATGTTGGGCTAAGTTGGATAATAAAGGTTTAGCCAGAGCTTCTGGGTCTCAGATTCCCCAAGAGGAGCAGGAGGAAGAAATTCACCCACATCACTTTCTAGAACCTTGCCATTCCACCACCTGTAGCATTGGGTGGCTTTTGTGACAAATGGGAGATGAGCTGGGACCATGCTGAGCTTGGAGCCTCCTAAGTGCCATGCCATGAGTTTGGTCTTTATTGGGAAGGCAAAGGGGAGACAGTCAGTAGCAGTAAGAAGAGCTGCTCCATCTAGTCTGTGGTTTCTTAGAGCCAGGAAGGTGGCAGCTGGGTGGCAGGAGACTTGAAACAGAATAAGCTTATGGAGAACAATGATCCGAGGTGGCGGGACATGATGAGGGCTTACAGCAGAGCACCAACATTGCAGAAATACAGATTGGTGTCAGATTGCAGGTGAGGGATGGTGAGAACAGCAGCTGATTCCAGGAGCTGGGAGGAGCTGTAGAGAGTAAGGGAGGGCGAGTCCAGGGTTATGAGGGAGGGAAATTGCACAGCATCCTTCGTGCCTCCCTCAGGACAGAGGCTGTGCTTTTCTCCGTTCTGCACTGGCAGTACTGTGTGGAGCACGTGGTGGCTGGATTGGGTGAATCGCGTGACTGTCACACAGCCTTTCCTAGCCATCTCCTACTGCTTTCTGCTTTCCACGGCCACCACATCAGCACATCCGTTTTTTGTCTCTGGCAAAGTTTCAGTTCATGAGGCCACCTGGCTGAGTCTTCTAGAATGCTGGCAAATACTCAGAATGCCACAGCTTCCTTGCCTTCTGTCCAAGTGCTGCTCCTGGGGGTCTGGGTGGGTGCTGTTGTGAAAGGTAGGCTGTGATGTGGTGAGTAGAGGGCACTGACCAGAGCTGCCACGAGGAGACCCAGGCCAGCTCTAGGGTCACCAGATGTAGCAAATAAAAATACAGGCCTCCCCAGTTGTATATGAACTTTGAATTTCAGATAAAAAATAAATACATTTGTAGAACAGATATGTGTTAGATATTGCATGGGTCATACTTATTTGTTGCTTATCTGAAATTCTGAAATGTAATTGAGTGTCTCCTGTTTTATATGGGAAGCCTCCCGGGTTGCTGATGGTCTGGTTTGGATGGTTAGAGGGAGCATTGGTTCTGAGGATCAGCTCTGCACTGCAGCCCCCATGCTGGCCCAGCCCTGGGTTCGTCCCACTAGCAATTCTATCATACTTACTTTCATTCATAAAACTCACCAGCAAGGCATTGACAACGGGGCGGGGGGCAGTGGTGGGAGGGGGTCGCTGGTTGGTAGCCGAGCCCTCATCCATCATGCTGTCACTAACAAGGCTTGCTAACAGACCGATGCAGTTCCAGCACATTAATGATCATTACGGCCCTAATGAAGATTTGTGATGCGGCCGGAAGAGGCTTCCAGCCCATTGTTGTCTTAGGCAGATGGGGAGGGGGTGCCCTGGGGAGTTGCTGATGGGAAGGGCGGTTCTGAGGACGGGAGGAGTTGGGAAGCATGAGAAGGGGCAGAGAAGAGACTGTAAGCTGGAGAGAGGTGAGGGCTGAGGCTGAGGGGAGAGCTGCAGCGGAGGGGGATAAGGTGACTACAGGCTGGAGTCTGGGACCATCCAGACAAGCGAGTAGACGGAGTGGCAACAGGTCAGGAAGACAGCAAGAGGTTAGTAGATGGGGGTTATTAGTTTCCTGGGGCTGTTGGAACAGATTACTACAATCTTCAAACAACAGAAATGTCTTCTCTCACAGCTCTAGTGCCTAGCAGTCTGAAATCGGTTTTACTGAGCAGAAAATGAAATTAAGGTATGAATAGGGCTATGCTGCCTCCAGAGGTACTAGGGGAGAATCTATGCCCTGCGTCTCCCAGCTGCTGGTGGCTCTGGGCATTCCTTGGCTGATGGCTCTACCACTCCATTCTCTGCCTACCTTGTCGCAAGATTCCTACTGCTGTTCTCCAATAAGGTCACCTCTGAGTGCATTTAGGAACCCCCATGATAATCCAGCATGAGCTCCTCCTCCTCCTCTCAAGATCACAAACTTAATCCCATCTTTTGCTGTATTAAGTATTATCCCCTGGCCCAGGTATTAGAATGTGGACATATCCTTTTGGGGGCCGCTACCAGGTGTGAGGAAGGACTGAGCAACGTGCCAGGGTAGGGAATGTTCCTTCAAGGATTCACCTGGAACACTTGCCCCAGTTTTCATTCCCTTCCCCTTACTCTAGTACCTTGAAGCAAAGGCAAAGTAGTTCACATGCCTCCATGGGGACAGGTGTGTGTCCTGTAGGGGAGCATTGAATTGGGTGGGAGTCCCAGCTTTGCCTTTGACCCACCTTGTGACCTGATGCTGGTCATGCCCCCTCTTTGAGACTGTCTCACCTGCTGCAAATGAGACTGTTGGATGGCATGATCTCTAAGGGCCTTTCTAGCCTAGAGACTGGTTGATGAACTCTACTCTCATTTAATACTGGAGAAACTGAGGTCCGTGGAAATTGAATCTCAAGTTTTTAAGGACATAGAACCCAATTCAGGCTGTAGTTCATGGTGAGCTTTTGGTTTGCGCTCACAACCTGCTCTGAGCAGCTCTTTCTAATTCAGAACTGAGGTCATAATTCAATCCGTGATTGACCTCATAGCTAAGCGGATTTTGCTTAAGCCATGCCCTGACTTAGTATCATGGCACAAACCTAGATCAATAGAGAAGCAGCTGCAGTGCAATGAAATTAGACAGACTGGGCTCTGCGTGACCCCGAGCGAGTCACTGACGTCTTCCCAATCTCAATGTCCTCATTTGAAAAATAAGAATATTTTGAAGGCTATTGATTTATGAGAATTAGAAATAAACAAATGCAAAATGCTCTGTAGGATGTTTGGTATGTGTGTGGGGCTCAGCAAAGGGTAACTAACTCTTTACCATTGGAGGGCTTCTTCTGAGGTCTCTCCTATTTCTCTCCCCTCATTCTCTCTGTTCTAGCCCTGGCCCTGCCTCCCTGCTATTCCTGGAGTGTGCCCATCCTGTTCCTGTTACAGGTGCTGGCACCGGGTCCCCTCTGCCCACAGCATCCTTCTCCCAGATAGAAGACACACACTCAGGCTCACTCCTCCCTTCCCTATGGCCTTAAGAGCCAAGGCACCTTCTTAGAGAGGCCTTCTTTGACCTCCTTTCCTGCTTTGTTTTTCTCCCTGCAAGGTATCACTATGTAATTTACTCTATGTTTTGCCTGTTCCCCTTTTTAAAATGTAAGCTTCATGAGGTCAGAGATTCTAGATTATTTTTAATCACTGCTGAATTCCCACTTAAAACAGTGCCTGGCCCACAATAGGTTCTCAAAAATATTTGTTGAATGAATGAGTGAGTGAGAGAGTGAAGGAAAATGTCTTTAAGCTGCTATATAAACCAGACATTGAGAGTGAAGAGTACGTCAACAAATCCCTTGAAAGGATTTTGTTTTTTAAAGGAATGAGACTTAATTCCAGCGTACAGTTTGTAAACTGGGAGTGGAAGCTTTTGGAATACAACAGAGGTGCGTTCTGGGAGAACAAAGAGAGGGGCTGCCTCTTATAGAGAATGTTCCTGCCCAGGTTCCCACCCTGCTTCACCATGCAAATGAGGGATAGAGACCTGTTTGGTTCTTATTGGCTGACACAGGTCACAGTCTATTGGTTAGGTATAGGAGGCAAAATGGGATTTTCCAG
Source organism: Cacajao melanocephalus (assembly GCA_963573385.1). Classification (NCBI taxonomy): domain Eukaryota; kingdom Metazoa; phylum Chordata; class Mammalia; order Primates; family Pitheciidae; genus Cacajao; species Cacajao melanocephalus. Next base: position 29,198 of record CAUYLG010067668.1, read on the forward strand.
CACCTTTGATGCATGTGTCGTGAGCAGGAACAGACAGATGTGAAAATCCCAAACTTACCTGATGATGTGTGGGTTTTCTGGGCACGCAGAGTACATGCCTGACCTCTTGTCAACAAATGGCCGCTTGTCTCTAGTTTGAATTTAGGCCTGGTTAGCCACTCGGGATCCATCTGGAGGGACTGGCTCTTGTAGGGTTTACAAGGAGGAGTTCAGCGACCAGGTAGGAGGCTACAACCATCAGGCAAGAGCTGACGGTGGGGGCTTGGAGTGGGGCTGGCGGCAGAGGGGGTGGGACGTGGGTGGACTTGAGGGATCTTTTGAAGATAGAGATACTAAGAGGTGTTGACATGTGAGCAGTAGGAGGAGGCCAAGGCTGCCTGAAGCCCATGGGGGTTCCACGTGGTGGTTCTCTGGACTGAGCTGGAGATGACTGGGTAGGGGAGAACCAGGTTCATGATGTCCATGTCCAGCAGGCTTTTCAATCAGGGAGACATGGAGGAAAATGAATCGTACCAGCATTTAGAGAAGTTGCGTTCTACTTCAAGCTTCAGAATGAGTTTGGTTTGACTTAAAGTGATACACTTCAGCTTTCTGGGCTGGAAATTCTTCAACTTTAGAGCAAGGGTGGGGTGAATGGAGCCCATCTGGGGTCTTGGGCAGGCAGTGTGGCCATGGAAGAGGCTTGGCTTTGGAGTGAGATGAATTTGTGTTGAAATCCAACCCTTGCCATTGACTAGTTAATTTCCGTGGATTCAATTTCTCCCGATCTAGAATGGGGTGGTCATTCAACTTCACAACAGTGCTGTGCAGTTCAAGCAATATAACATCTCTGAGTGCCAAACCCTGTGTCAGGCGCATAGCAGAACAATCAATAAACGCTCATTTTCTCCCCCTGGCCCCTGCAGTACACTAATGTCATGACTTCACAGTTCCCACCACCAGCCACTTCTACGCAGAGGGACTTGCACGACATTATGAAGCATCTAACACTCTTTACCTGTGCATATCGCAGAAACTCACTATTTCAGTACAAATATGCTACATGGATTGTTTTGAAAAGGTCATTTAATAATATCTTTCAAATGACAATGTTGAAAGGAAGATCTGTTGCTTGGTTTGGTGGTGACTGAATATGTTATACAGAAAGAATAAAAAGTAATCTCTTCCTTCTCTGCCGTTACCTTTCTCTTAGATTTCTCACACCAGGTGTTCAAATCCCAGAGAAAAAACTTCCTCTTCTCAGTCTGACATTTTTGAATGTGTTGATACATATCCAATGGAGTGATTCTGCAGAAGATGGTGCCACTCACAGCTCCAACCTGAATGAAGTAGCTCCCCAAATTCTATTTATGTCATAATGAATATATTCAACTTAATTGTGTCAAAGACTTCATAGGCACACCTGCAGCTCAAGAGCGCAGTATGGATCTGGAGTGATTCTGAATTTTCTTTCCACAAAAATAATTTTGGCAGCTTGGGATCAATATCTTCCTCCCATATGTTTCATATTCTCTATAAAGTATAATTGAAGACACCCTTCTCAACAGTACTTCTCAGTATGAATACATTCAGAAATTCTAAATAGGTAATTTGAAAAGGAAGGAAACTAACATTTGGCGAGTGTCTTCTACTATATGCCAGGGCTGTGTGTTATGCACCTTTGCATATGTCATTTCATTTAATCTACACAACAACCCTGTGAGAAAGATAACGTCAAGCTTACTTATGCAGAACAGGAGACTGAGGCTCAGAGAGGTTAAAATACTTGTCTAAGATCACACAGTCATGAAGCGATACAGCCAGGATCAGAAGCCAATGTTGACTGACTCCAAAGCTTGCTCTGCTGTGTGTCTCTCATCACTCCATCTCCAGTTCTCCACCCCTCCCAATCCCAAGCCTCTCTTTATTGAGAACGTGGACTAAATCTGTGGGGGAAAATCCAAACGCTGACACCAGATCTTGAAAGAGGTCTTGGCCTGGACTTGGAAAGAACATTTTTGGCCCAAACTTACACTTGGACCACATCTATTTCATCTTTAGTTAATTGGCTTCAGTGTTCTCGTTTCCTTGTGTGTAAACAGAAGCAAAGTTGGACAGGGATGTCCGTGACCTTGGACCGAAGGAGACTTTGACTTTATTCTAGGAAATGCTTGTCTCCCTCCAGGAGGTGAGAAGGAAGCAGTCCCAGCCCAGGGAGATGGATTCTTTCCTCTGCTGCTCTGACAGCCATCTCGGCAACTCTCCCAGCCAAACTCCCTAGGCTGTGCTGTGCCCCGCTGTGTGGTTCCTGTTGGGCTAAGCTTTGGCTCCAGGTCTCCCTCCACCCATTAATCTTCATTTTAGTTTGTTACTTATAAAGATACATCTTGAAACATTCAAGAAGCGAAGGAGGAGTTCATCCCTGTCACAGACATCATGCTTCAAGGATTGCTATTTCTTCAACCTGGCCAACTTGGATGTCAAAGTGGACATCCTCCGGGAGGAAATGGCCTTGGAAGTTTTTTTTTTTTTTTTTTTTTTCGCTTTCCACTATGTCCCCCTCCCCATCTCCAGATTTGTCCAAAACAGCAAAACTCATTTTATTATTGCGTCCATGACCAAGAGGACAGAGATGCCTTTTGTGGCCCTAGAGTTGGGGGATTCCCTTGACCTCGTGGTGACCCCAGGGACCATGGTTCCCCCACCACGTGCCTCAGTCTGGCTGCCCTGTGATGTCCTCTTCCTGGAGCCAGTGCCTTTCCACTCAACCCAGCAAGCTCATGGGCAATTTCCTTGGCAGCATATTGTTATTATTACTCATATTTTGGGACAGGGTTCCTGTCCTTGGGACCCACCCTACCCTCCCTCAACACTGTTATTAAGTGGATACTGCTACTGGTAGTTACCTCCCTAATTTTTCCTGTGCTTCTCTTTTAGAGAAGGTCAGACAGGGGGAGAGGTTCTGACCATTGGACAGCTGGTGGAAAGAATAAGCATTCCTTAGGAAATGGAGAACTCTTATCTTGAGGGAATAAGAATCCTGGTATAATGCATTACCTAATTTTGACTTTCAGGAAAATGGCTTTAGGGGGCTGGAAAAGAAGGAAATGAACATTTACCGAGCTCCTGCTAATGAGTCTCTGTGTTCGTGGTCTTTGCTGTCTACTTTATTTACATTATCTTAGTTAATTTCTGGCGATCATATGTTTTTGTTTTTGTAAAGAAAATTCGGGCTCAAGGAAGGTAGCACAGGTAAATCTGGGATATAATCGCCAGAGAGCCCCAGCTTCAAACTTTATGCTTTTTCTGTCATTATATAAATCTAATTTTTTTTCTTTCCTTTTCCAATTTTGTATTTTAGCGAAGTCCGGTTAATCGGTACTTGTTACAGAAAATTAGACTTACTTTTCTGTGGTTGTATTGTTGATTTAAATTATTGATTGCCACAAATTAGAATAAACCATTGGGATTTACGTTATGTTGTTTATTAATTCACCAATGTTTATTGGACACCTGCTGTTTTCAAGAAACTAAGGATAAAAAATAAGGTCTCGTTATTTTTTCTCAAACAGCCCAGAGTTTGGCCTCAGAGACAAATATGTAAACTGCAGTATATTAAGTGGATAGATAAACGTGTATAATGGTATAGGATTATGAAAGAGGAAGTGGTCAATTCTGGCCTGGAAAAGTCAGGGGTGGCTGTGATGACATTTTATTAGGTTTTAAAGAGTAAATAGGAGTTTCCTAGACAGAGAATTATTATTGAGAAGGATATTTATAACACACATGATAGTGTGAACTTTCAAATAGCCTTGTATATGAAAAAGCCAAGCAAAATCCATTGTTAGTCTACCAAGATGTTTCACAAGGCAGGCAGTATCCAGGAAACATTTTCACGGTGTAAGGTCTGATCTTTAGCCTTGTTGTGAGAGCAAATCACCAAGAGTATGCTCCATTTCTTGGTGTAGACCCACATTAACCAAGCTCGTAAGGCTGATGTAAAAACCATACTTCCAATGTGATCAATTTGATATAGTTTGGATATTTGTACCTGCCCCCCCATCTCATGTTGAATTGTAATCTCCAGTGTTGGAGGTGGGGTCTGGTGGAAGGGGTTTTGACCGTGGGAGTGAATCCCTCATGAATAGCTTTGGCCATCCCCTTGCTCTGAGCTCACGTGAGAGCTGGCTGTTTAAAAGTATGTGACACCTCCCCCCCGACTCCTCTCTGTCTCCCTCGTCCCTGCTCTTGCCGTGTGACATGCCTGTTCCCCCTTTCACCATGATTGTGAGCTTTCTAAGGCTTCATCAGAAGCTGAGCAGATGTCAGCACCAGGCTCCCTGTAAGCTTGCAGAATTGTGAGTTAATTAGACTTATTTTCTTTATAAATTACCCAGTCTCAGATATTTCTTTATAGCAGTGCAAGAACAGCCTAATACATAGCGTATTAAATTAGAATGAGAGACATATCTGTCACAATGGCCAAAATACTTGCACTGGTCAAATGGCAACGTCTCTTCTTGTGGGCAAGTTACGTGGGAAAGTAAATGATAACAGCAAAGTTCCTTGATGCAAATGCATTCAGAGTATGATCATATATAGTTAGGTAATTTACGTGTCCCATGGCCCTGTGCTCTAGTAGCCTCTTTTGTCCATTTTTGTAGTAGAGCTGAATTTGCCAGAGACTGCAGGGTTTGAGTCCTTGAACCTGCTTCTCCCCTGGCCATTGCTGATACAGGCACTACTCTGTGTTCTTCTTATTCTGCTTCCAGGAATGACCAGGTGTCTTGTTTAACTTCACCTGTATTAATGTCTCCAGTTATTAATATAATACCTTAGCTTTCAAGCCATTCTGTGTTTTTCAGTTAACTTTCAACATCTCGGCTCTGAGCTGGTGTCTGTGATGCTGCTTTAACTCTCCGTTATTAACTTTACTTCCCTAATCTCCAAGTTGTTGGCAACCCTCACAGCTGCTCCCTTGTAGAGATAATGTCTATGCTGCAGGATATGCAGAGAGACTGAGGCAATGCATGGGAAAAGAGCCCTGTGCTGGGCAGCTGGTTAGTTCATTCTGCTTCTTTCTTTCTAAGAGGTTGAAACTGCACAAATCCTCTCCCTAGATCTGTATCTCACTGGTCTCAGAAGACAAGGTTAAGTTACTAAATCTACTCTCTACTAATCCTCAACTGTGGAGCAAGGAAAATATTTTCCCTCACTTTTAAGAGACTTTTTATTAATGCTAGTAACGATCTCTGTGTTTGGGTCAGCAACTTTGATTACATTTTACAGGATCTTAGCACTGGAGAGCACCTTTCTCAGATCTGTGCCTGTCAGCAGAGTTAGTCACAATATCATTAGAAGAATAGTAGCAGCATTTCCAGAGAAGGAGACTGTGACATTTCTTTCAGCTCCAACAGTAGCCTTCGGAAAGTCTTTTCTGCTGCTAGAGTTCAATTTCCATGGTGATAACTGAAGTTTTGGCTTTATCATGTGTTGAGAGCGGGAAAGATACCATCCTGTCCCCCATGAAGGGCATCTTAGTGTAGGCCCAGGTAGACACCCAAGTCTTCTGTGCATTCCAGGCTTTGCATCTGTCCATTTAAATCGTGAGACAATAATTTCCTGATCTTCAGTAAAGCAGATTGCCCTCCATAATATGGGTAGGCCTCATCCAATCATTTGAAGTCCTTAATAGAAAAAGATTCACATCCCCGGAAGAAGAGGGAATTCTACCACCAACCCACTTTTGACTTGGATTGCAACTCTTATTTTAGTCTTCAGCCTGACAGCCTACGCTGCCAATACTGGACTTGTCAAGGCTCTCTTGCACTCGCGCTCTCTCTTTCTTTCTCTCTCTCTCTCGCGCGCGCTCTCTCTCTCTCTCTCCTCCTGGGGAGGCAGGAGAAACAGGCACACTTGGTGAAGCTTTTATTTTAAAAAATCTTTGTATAGGCGGACCTACCCAGTTCAAACCTGTGTTGTTCAAAGGCTCTGTTTCTCTGATGAACTCTGACTGATACAAATTTTGGTACTGAGAAGTCGGGTGGTGCTTTAACAAATACCTAAAACTGGGGAAGTGGATTTAGCAATGGTAATGAGTGGAGGCTGAGATGCATGTTAGAAAAAGCAGAGATGGCCTTGAAGAGGCTGGTGGTGGAACTATGAATGTTAAGGGTGCTTCTGGTCAAGGCTCAGATAGAAATGAACATATGATTGGAAACTGGATGGAAGATGATCCTTGTATTAAAATCACAAAGAGCTTGGCTCTGTTGTTTTCCAGTATTTTGTGGAAGACAGACCTTGCAAGTGATCAACTGGGATGTTTAGCTGAGGAATTCTTAACAAAGTGTCAAAGGTACTTCATGGTTTCCCCTTGCTGCTGATGGTAAAATGTGAGAGAGGAGGGAGAGAAATTGACAAAGGAATTACCAAGCAAACAGGAACCAGAGCCTGAAGATGTGGAAAATTCTCAGCCTATCCATATTGCAAGGAATAAGAAAGTACATTCTGGGAGAACATCGAGGATGTGCTGGACAATCATTTGCAATGACGAGATTACAGGTGTGACTCACGGATCAAATCAGCCATCTCAGCAGCAATGCTGGCAGCTTGGACTGAAGGGTCGCAGATGGGGCTGAATGAAGGGAGGATATCAGGCTTCTGAGATTCCATGGAATGGGCCATGGAGCTATCCAGCTGTGAACAGCTGTGAACATGCATTATCCTTAAAAAAAACTGTAAAAGTAGTTCAGAGGTCAGCAAGGATACCATTGCCACTACCACCATGGGTCCAGAGGACATGACAGGAGGTGGGGCTATCTCCTTTTTGGCCCATAGGATAGGGCTACCACCCAGGGCCTTGAGAGCAGGGCAGCCATCCAGAGCTTCAGGGACAGGGCTGCCTCCCTTGTGGTCTAGAGGACAGAGAAAGGAGCCAAAGAGGATTGTTTTTGAGACTTCAAATCTAATGATATTTGCCTCACTAAATTTCAGACTTGCTTGAGGCCTGTCACCCCTTTCTTCTTTCTGATTTTTCCCTTTTATAATGGAATATCTGTCCAATTCCTGTCCTACCCATTGCATTTTGGAAGCAGATAACTTGCCTGATTTTACAGGTTCACAGTTGAGGAGGACCTAGTTTTGATTGTGGCTTAGTTGTGGAGAGAAGAGCATTATAAATGCCTCTTGGCTCATCAGGACCAAACCTAATGCAGTGACTTTAACCACCAATGATCACATTAAAGGCAAATGCCCTGCTATAAAAGTAGGTGAACTCCATGGACTATTCATATTTTCTAAATTCTTATTTGCTAATTAATTATAAATGACATTTCAGTGGGCACACTAAATGTTTAAAAATTCATTTAAGTAAAAATTACACATGATGAATTGTACCTTGACTTTTATACATACTTGATGTGGTGATATTTAGAGGAGATTTTGAAGTTGATGTTGGAATGGGTTAAGACTTTTGCAGATACCGGGGTGGGATGAATATATTATGTGTTCGAGAAGCATGCTACTTTTGTGGAGTGACAGGGCAGAATGCTATGGGCTAAATAGTGTCCCCCAACTCATATGTTGAAGTCCTAACTCTCAGTACCTCAGAATGTGACTGTATTTGTAGACAAAGCCTTTAAAGAGATAAGGAAGGTAAAATGAGGTCATATGGGTGGGTCCTAACCCAATATGTTTGGTGTCCTTATAAGAAGTGGAGAAATGAGGACACAGACAGAGCACAGAGCAACCATGTGAGTTACACAGTGAGAATGCAGCCACCTGCAACCCCAGGAGGGGCCTCAGAAAAAACAGTCCCTGCTGACACCCTGATCTTGAACTTGTCTCTAGAGTGGTAACAACATAAATTTCTGTTATCTAAGCCACTCAGTCTGTGGTATTTCATTAAGGCAACTCAAACGAATATAGTCACCAATATCAATTAGACAATTTCAGTGGGGGAAAAAGCTAGCCATACCATTTTGTTGGCATTAGGAAGATAAATCTTGGTTACTTGACTGATTCTGTTATTTCAGAGTTGACATTGTATAGACCCAAGCTTCATGATATGATTTTTCATCTCTGATTTTTTCACATGTAATATCACATTCTCTCAAGTCTATTGCCTTAATAGCCTAAGGAGTGTTTGCTTCTCAGGATCACATATCAAATCTGTTTCATTTTAGTAAGAATATCTTTCTTTCCTTGTAAAAAAAAAATTGCACTGTGATTTACGTGCAGAAACTCTTGGAAATAAAAATCTGTTTTCAATTCCAACAAAGTTTCCTCTTGTAACATTTTCGTCTTCAGTGTAGACTTCAGGCCCCCCAATCCTCCTGGAAGGTTTGCTTCCAGACACTCTCTAGAGCCATACTAACTCAAACTGGCTGTCTTCCACCAAAAAAATGCAGGCCTGAAGAACCTCCCCTTTGGGAATATTCTTGACCTCTCCTACACCTCCCCATGAAGGTTCTGCATAATCCTACCTGACAGAGAACTCTTCCTTCCACCCCTGAGTTTTATATGCCTAAATTCTAACGTTAAGCACAAATACATATAAAAAATTGAAAATTCCTTGTTGACATCTTATTTCCTGGCTGTGGTTATCATCCCTGAGGAAAGGAAAGAGCAGAGCAAGTGTGAGAGAGAACCTTTCCAACATTTGTCAATAGACAGACTCAAAGATCATCTTTGTGCAGTGGTGATACAGTAGTTTACGAACAAAGCTTCTTATTAATTTGCTTTTCTGGCTCACCAGAAAAACGCTTTCCTGTTTCACTCTTTTTAATAAACGTCTTTAGAAAATATTGCAGCCAAATTCACAACCAAATGGAACACTATGTTAAACAGAACTGATTTTGGTTTTTTGATGATTGAATATCTTGACTTTAGATTCTTACTGGAAACAACAAAAAATTATCCAGGAAAGTGTTAAAAGATCAGAGTAGCTAAACACGAATTAGAGGAGTTCTTATGCTTTTTTTTCTGTCTTAAAAGTAGGGTGTTCCCCAGCCCTACCTCCTTCACCCACAAAAAAACAAAATAAATAACAAAACCAGACATTTGTAGATTCTGGTTAATTGGGCTCCAAGGAATTCTGAACTCACAGAAATTTTGTGGGTAGTTACAGTTCTAGTTGACGACGTGCTGGGAGATGTTGGAGGGGGGGCAGGGGCCTTGATATTCATTGTATAACTTTGACCAAGTCATTCCAGCTTTAAGCCTTGACAGGGAAATCATGTCTGCTTCACAGATTTTTGTGTGCATCAAATGAGATAATGGATATGAATTCACTCTAAGCCACAACTGGGCTATGCAGATGTTACTCATTATTTTCAAAGAGCGTATGTGACCTAGTTTTGATTGTGCCTTAGTTATGGAGAGAAGAGCATCATGAATGCCTCTTGGCTCATCAGGACCAAACCTAATGCAGTGACTTTAACTACCAGTGATCACATTAAAGGCAAATGCCTTGCTATAAAAGTAGGTGAACTCCATGGACTACTCATATTTTCTAATTTCTTATTTGCTAATTAATTATAAATGACTTTTCCATGAGCACACTAAATGTTTATAAATTCATTTAAGTAAAAATTGTACTCTTCCTTAGAACATCGCCTTCAAACTCTCCCACTTTGTTCAGCTAGAGAAGGAAAACACTTTTTGGGACTTCTTCATGTGATATGGTTTGGCTGTATCCCCACCCAAATCTCATCTTAAACTGTAGCTCCCAGCTGGACGCAGTGGCTCATGCCTGTAAACCCAGCACTTTGGGAGGGCGAGGTGGGCAGATCACCTGAGGTCAGGAGTTTGTGACCAGCCTGGCCAACATGGTGAAATACCATCTCTACTAAAAATACAAAATTAGCTGGGTGTGGTGGTGGGCACCTGTAATCCCAGCTACTCAGGGGGCTGAGGTAGGAGAGTCACTTGAACCCGGGAGGTGGAGGTTGCAGTGAGCCAAGATCATGCCATTGCACTCCAACCTGGGCAAAGAGAGTGAAACTCTGTCTCAAAATAAATAAATAAATAAAAAATAAATTGTAGCTCCCATAATTCCCACATGTTTTGAGAGGGACCTGGTGGGAGACAATTGAATCATGGGGGTGGGTTCCCTGTGCTGTTCTTGCAGTCATCATTAAGTCTCACAAGATCTGATGATTTTATAAGGAGTTTCCCCGTCTGCTTGTTTCTCACTTCTCTTTGTCTACTGCCGTATAAGATGTGCCTTTTGCCTTCTATCATGGTTGTGAGGCCTCCCTAGCCATGAGGAACTGTGATTCCATTAAATCTCTTTTCCTTTATAAATGATGTCTCTAATTGTGAAAATGGGCTAACACACCATGTTCAAATATTTACATCATTTGTAAGGAACTTGCTTTTGTTATTTACACATTGTTGCTCAAACAGTTTTTAAAATAGTTCTTCTGATAGGTGTATTTTGCCATTAGGTTATTTTATGTAAGATAATTTTTACTGTCCAGTTACCCTATGGAAGTGATTAATTATTTAAAAAGCAAGAAAGTAACCTCTGGTTCATAAGTTTCTATATCAGATGGAATTCTTCAGGATTACTTCACTTTTTCTTCCCCAAATTGTCCATCCTACCATCTTACAGGCAATCACGGTGTGGTTTCCTGGTTCAGTGAATATTGTTTTAGAATTCAGAGAAAACTTGTGTGCTGTGGAAAAAAATAGGGCATGGGACTGGGTTTCAGGAGAACTGGGTTCCCATTGTGGTCTTGCTGTGAATGAGCTCCAACGTGCTGCCATCATCTCTAGCACTCTCTGGGCTTCGGCTTACACATCTGAAAAATAAGTGGTTGAAGTAGATCTCCTCGAAGATTTGTTTCAAATTTGAATTTTCTATAGTTATCAAGTATGTGCTATATTGAGAGAATATGGACTTCAAAGCCCAGCAGAACTGAGCTCTGTATGACTTTGGGGAAGTTACTGAAATTCTTTAAACTGTAGTATTCTTTGTAAAATGGGGATGATCATATTCACCTCAAAATTATGAGGATTAAATGGTCCTATATATATAAAATGCTGTTACATAGAAAAGGCATAATAAATGTTGTTTACCATCTCCTCTTTCCATTATCTACTAAACAATCCCTGCCAGAACCATGTAGAAACAAAATAAGAAACTTTAGACATATTTTGCAGTGAAGCAGGAAACCTATCAGATGCGGCCATTTTAACCTGTAAACCCACAGAGGGTGTGGGGCTGGAATTCAGCTGCCAACGTGTCTAGTTCCTTCCTAGCTCTGAGCATCACCAGTACGTGAAAGGACTTTTCATGCAACATCACTCAACTCTTCTTCAAAGTTCATTTCAGAGAACATTGAGGATGCATTGTCTGACACAGAACACTGGGAACTTTTATGAAGTAATGACAGCCTGGGAGATGTAGTAAATATAGACAATAAAATACTGTAACTTCTAGGACCTTTTGGTGACATTTTCAGACAATGAAGCAGGAGAACATAAGAAGTTGGGACTGATTCAGGAATGCAGAGATGTAGCCATTACACCTAGATGGTTTTCTTCCCTACAATCAAAATGTTTATGCTGACTTGATTCCAGTGTACCACGAAGAGATCAGAAATGACAGCTACTTTTGGAATGCTGACCTCACCAAAATTCCATTTTGCTCCCTCTAAAATTTCCTAACCAAACAGTGCAGAATCTCAATACCCTGTATTCTTTACAAAGGAGAAGCTTGACACACAGTTCAGTGGTGGTTGGTGCATAGGTCAGGGGGATGAATTGAAATTTAATGGTGGGAAATGCAAAACTCCTATATTTAAGTAAGAATATAAAAATCAGTCCACTGTGCCAGTGTAGGTCGGCGAGTTGGGGCTTAGTGAAGCATTTAACTACGTCTCAGGAGTTTGAGATGACTATGTACTCTCTACACACAGATCATGTGGCATGGTTTGTGTCAAACAGCAAATTCAAAAATAAGTTGCATTATTAAAAGAATTTTGGGGTATTTTTTTTTTAGAAGAAATGTTATTTCTTGTGTGATTTGCATACCCGAGGGCCTAACTTGAGTGTTGTGTTCCAATTTTGGGGGCTACAGTTTAAAAGGAAATAGGTCCTATTAACCCGGACCATTGAAGCTTTACCCACGCTTGTGGTCACTTTGGGATGCCTTTTCCTATCTGTCCCTGGGGAGTTGCTGCTCCTCCCTCAAGACCTTCAAGGGCATCTACACACCATGTGTTTTGTGTTACAGCACATACTATAGATGAATCTGGAACAGTCATTTACAGGCTGGACCTCTTCGAGCCATGAATTCCTTTGGGGCATGGACCATGTCTTACTCAACTCAGCATCCCTATTGATTGGATAAGATGGTCATGGTAATTAGCACTCTATGCCCCTTTGTTGAATAGATACATTAATGAGAAGCTTTGCAAAAGTATTTAATTATTGATCTTTTGTTTGACACATATTTTTATTGCACTTCTATGTTAGGATACCAAGTGGATCTGGCACAGATCCTGTCCCAAGCAGTTCTCAGTCTGGCTGAATTCTCTCATATGAAGAGTGGCTGAAGGAATCAGGAAAACTTAGCCAGGAGACAAAAGTCTTAGGAAGAGCGTGGCCATGTCTTCTGACATTTACAGAGCCAGGTTAGAGGATATATTCAGCTTGTTCAACTCCAGAGGGCAAAAATAGGCGAGATTTTGAGGGAGGAAGATTTCTGATAATAACAGCAGCTCAGGGATAAAATAGTTTGTCTTCAAAATGATGAACTCTGCCACAGTGGCCGTGTTAGTGGCTGATGCCTGTGATGCCCATCTAAGCAGTGGGAATGTCTGCAAGGGAGGAAAATGAGAGCCAAGTTCTGAGTTTCTCTTTGGTCCTAAAGAGCTGCTCTTTCCCATGCCTAAGTGGCTTCCAGAGTTTCACCGAATAGACATTTGGTCCCAGGCTCTTACCCTTTTCTGCTAAGAATAAAGCCAAAAGGCAAAATGGAATATAAGGTCTATGTGTTGAGAAAGATTTATAGGGGCTGCCACAATGCAACCCAACAAAGAGTTCAGCGGCCTGCTGGGAATAGTCATGGGGTCACCACATCTGTTTTTGCCCCTATGGTAGACATCAGTCTAACGGAGGTGAAGCTTTGTATGTGGACACAGCATCCTAAACTTACCACACTCCAGCCATTACTAGGAGTCTTGTTGACACATTGGAGCAGAGAATATAATTTCTGAGTGAAATTTCTCAAATTTAGCTGTTAATCTCTGTAGGAAGAAGATGTAAAAGAGTTATCCCAAAGTTCAAATGTTTCTAGAAACATTAAGCATCTATTCTTTTGTTTATTCAAAGACATGTATTGAAAAAAGTTATTAATTTCCATGTTTCAGAAAGTATATCAAACATTGAAAATGGGTAATTCAATTTAATTCTCATAACAATCCTGTAAGAAAGGTCTTATTATGCCTGTTTCACAGAATAAGGAACTCAGATGTCAGAGGGGTTGAATAATTTGCCTAGGGTTACAGTGCTGTAAGGTGATAGGATGGAATGAGAATGCAGGCAGTCAGGCTCTGGAGCTTTTGGGTAAGAGACAGCTAAGAAGAACTGGACAAGGTTGTGCATTTATTCAGCCAAATTCTTCATGTGCCATCCTAGGCCTTAAACTAGGAGCTGGGGACACATATGGAAGTCACAGCTCTAGTCCTTAAAAAGCATGGTTTGAAGGGGAGCTAGGGAAGGTAGTAGTGATAGTGTTATTGGGAATCACTTGAGGGTAGGATGAGGGAGGGATGGCAATAGATATAAAGGGATTCCATGCAGAAGGGACAGTTGGAGCAGGTAAAGCACAGCAAGGCATAAGTTGAGAGAGAGGTGCTGGAGGGTGAGAAAGGGTGGCTTACAAATAGCTCCCAGTCTTGTAGGAGATAGAAGATGGAATTCACAAATAACTCTAATAAAAAACTTGGAATGAATATTTTCACAAGAAATGGAATGAAGTACTGTCTGGGACTTTCAAGGACAGTAAGATCATTTCTGGCTGGGAGTAAGCATGGGGGTCTTCCTCGAAAAGATGGTATCTGAGGTGGGCCTTGAGAAATGAGGATGATTTTGGACAGGTTTAGACAAAAATCATGAGGGTGGCAAGTAGAGTATCAATCAGATACGAATAAAGACTTAAAAACAACTTATAAACGGCTCATTTATCAATGTCTCATTTCATGAAGAGAGAACATATTTCCATTTGGGTTTGACATCTACCTACAACAAAAGGATCTCCTGGAGTATGTGTAATCCGTGTATGTTGGTGTGCATTTCTACCATTTCTCAATTTGCCAAAGAGCTGACTTCTGCAGGGTACCTGATTATCTGTCTTGTGTTGGATGCTTTTTGGTGTCCACAGTTATGAAAAAAGTTCTCACTCAAAATTTGGATGCTCTTTAAAGAATTCAGAGTACGGAGATTGGATCTCTGCATTTGATTACAGAATTTAGTAATGAAAATAGAGTGAATGGGAGAAAAGTAGGCTGGGAGTAATGGTCATTATGGAGTGAAACAATTCAGTATTCATTGAGTATAGCACTCTGTGGTTGAAACACAGTGACTTTTGGATTTCACATATATGAAGTTTCACCATTTTAGAGTGTCCCCCAAATCTAAGATATGTTATTTATGACATGAGCAAATGAATGAATGAAGAAATACATGTACAGACTCTTTTGGGGCTTCAAATAACTGTAGAATTGGAGTAAGAGTCCACTGGCTCAGTGGGGCTGAGAGTGAGGTCAGTTGATTGCCTCCTGGATGACTGGGCAGATTTGCAGATGCCCCTTCACCTCATCCTTGACCTTAGGACTTCCTGTTCACCCTGTTTCCTCCTGCCCTTTCTCTTCACCTTCCTTACTTCCCTTCCTTTTCCTGTTGTGGTCTCTTTACCTTCTGCAGCTGTCAGGAGACTGTTAGCAAAGGTATGTTCTGTTAGTACCTCCTGTAACTTTAGTTTGACTGCACACTGAGGCATTTCACAGATTATCCAAAAGGAGATTGAATGAATTAAGTTGCATCTCAGGGACCTGTTAGCTTTTTAATCTCTACTCCAAGATTATAGGAGTATAGTAGTTACATATTAGTATAGGCATGGGTCTCATCTATGTATCTATCTGTCTGTCTATCTATCTAATCTATCCATCTTATCTGTCATCTATCCATCTGATCTGTCTTTCCATCTATCCATCTATCTATATCTATGCACACATTAATATACATGTTAGATTATCTCTATATATCAACTATATCTAATGTACACATTGCAATGAACTAAATGTTTATGTCCTCTCAAAATTCATATGTTGAAATCCTAACCCCCAAGGTGATGGTTTTAGGAGGTGAGGCCTTTGGGAGGTGATTAGGTCTTAAGGGTGGAGCCTTATGAATGGAATTAGTGCCTTTATAAAATAGACTCACGGGATCCCATTCACCCCTCCCACCATGTGAGGACACAGAAAGAAGGCACTGCCTGTCAGCCAGAAAGTGGACCCTCACCGGAAAACAAGTCTGTCTGGATTTTGGACTTTCCAGCCTTGAGAGCTGAGAGAATAAATTTCTGTTGTTTATAAGACACCCAGTGTATAGTATTTTGTTAAGGCAGCCCAAATGGACTAAGACACTTATACACACACACACACACACACACAACACACATTAGTTTGTAGACAGATAACAATTGTCTCGACTACCACTGAGAACCTTTTATGTGCCAGTCACTTTACTGGCTCTAAGCGTTTCTCACTCACAACCTCTACATTCCCACTGTAGGATAAAGAAACTCTCAATGTTATTAAGAGTTTACAGTAAATGGCAGAATTGGATTTGAACCTGAGTTGGTTTGATTTTGAAGTCTGTGATCTTCCCACTGAACCACCAAACTTAGGTTCCATAAGGACCCTGGGTGGGAAAAAGGAATATGTGGGCATTTCTCCCCTCAGTGGTGTGAGTCCCGGCTGCCCGTTGTCTTAAAAGGCCCCGCTACAGGGACGGGATGCTGAGATTCCAGTCCTCGCTGACACTGAATTGCCGCATGAACCAGCATGAGCTCCTTACCTCTCTGAGTTTTGCAAATAGTATCATGAAATAAAACTACTCATAGACCCTTGTCACTCTCACATACCAAGCTTTTTGTTTTATTCAGAAACATCTCCTCTGTTAACAGGTAAGCCACAGATTCAGTCAAATAATACATGCGTGTGTATATTCAGTAAGATAAATGCAATTCCTTGCTCACTCATGTAAGTTGCACTCCAGAAATAACTGAATCAGACAGTTTTGATGGCTATGAAGCTGATGCCTGAGGAATTTTGGAGAGTTTTCCATTTGCTGAAGGTAGAAAAGGTGATTATTTATTTTTTCTCACAAGCCAGATCAGTGAACCCTTCTTAATCCTTGGACTGGTTTTCTGGCATTTTTCAATACCCAGAAACACATAAAATATGTTACTTGAGAAATTTAGCAGGCATGTTTCAAAGTTAGGTGGAAATAATTTAGAATAAGATATCTTTGTTTATTTTGAAAAATAACTGGAACTTGGAGACGCATACGTTATTTTGAATTTAAGGGTTTCAATGATATATTCCTGTGCTCCAAATCAACAAGTTCTTTTCTATTTTAAAAACACTTTTTGCTGAAGGATAGGATTTTGAGCATGTAAAATCTGAATATAAAAGAAGTCTCTAATTTTTACCCAAGTTCAAATTATTGACTATGATAAGATTTGCCTAGAAAAGATGGAATTGATAAAAATAGCAAATTGCTGTTGTTTTTACATTTCAGAAGAAACAAACAGATTTCTAACAACTATTTCTTAGAAAGAGTTGAAATGGGCTGGGTGTGGTGCCTCACACTTATAATCCCAACACTTTGGGAGACTGAGGTGGGAGGATTATTTGATGTCAGGAGTTTGAGACCAGCTTGGCCAACATGGTGAATCCTTGTCTCTACTAAAAATACAAAAAAATTAGCCGGACATGGTAGTGCATGCCTGTAATCTCAGCGACTCGGGAGGCTGAGGCAGGAGAATTGCTTTGAACTTGGGAGGCAAAGGTCGCAGTGAGCCAAGATCAGGCCACTGTACTCCAGCCTGGGTAACAGAGCAAGACTCTGTCTCCGGAAAAAAAAAAAAAAAAAAAAAAAAAGCTGGAATAACCCACGGCCGTTTGGTGCACAGTTACAAAAACACAACCAGACTTGAAATTTCTGGAAAACAAGTCGGTTTGATTTCTGTGGTTGCACAC